>JAKTRH010000108.1:0-45684 GCA_030579575.1 Sporopachydermia lactativora
CACCATCCTACACCGAGCACAGCAACACCAAGGATGTTAGGAATTATCCCGAAATGGTTACTTGCATGAAGCTACATGAAGACTGCATGAATCTTGCGGATCTACGAGCTGAACCTTACAACCTCTAAAATGGCACTTTGGCCGAGTGGTTAAGGCGAAAGACTCGAATTAAATAATCGTTATCTTTTGGGCTCTGCCCGCGCAGGTTCAAATCCTGCAGGTGTCGTTTCCTTTTTTAATATTTTTTTTTTTTTTTATTATGTATAAATCAACACCTTGATGAAATATTTATCAATTTACTTATATCCTTATATCTACTTGAAAACGTACTATAAGAAAGCAGTAACTACACATATAAACACACATATACTACTATTTACTCCTACTTCAGAGTTTTACATCACCACAGTGAGTACTGGTTTGTTTCAGAACCCGAAAACCAAACTTCCACGAGCTTACTGTACTTTACTGTCTGAATTAATAGATTCACATATCTAACTACTCAGTGGCACGACATAATGGCTAAAATTCGTACATCACGTACGAAAAAGGCTCCTGAGGGGTTTAAAGAGATCGAAAGCACACTGAAAGAGTTTGAAGAACGACTGAAAGAAGCTGAAGCTGCGCCACATGACGGTAAAAAGAAGAACGAAGCACTATGGGAGATATTTCAAATTCACCATCAACGCTCTCGCTACGTCTACGAGCTCTATTATAAGAAGAAGGCCATTTCCAGTGCGCTGTATGACTGGCTGTTGAAACAGAAATATGCTGACGCTAATCTGATTGCTAAATGGAAGAAACAGGGCTATGAGAACCTTTGCTGTCTTCAGTGTATTCAGAGTACTGAAACTAATCATGGATCTACGTGTATATGTCGAGTGCCGAGAGATCAGCTAAAGACTTCAAATAGCATTCAATGTGTTACCTGTGGCTGCCGGGGCTGCGCAAGTTCTGACTAGTTTAGTATGGCTTATCTGAATGAGTTTGAACGAGATAGAATGAGATAGAATGAGACTCACGGCATTTATTGAGGTTCAAATGGACCTGAGCTCAGCCAGAGGTGTTAAACCCGCCAAAACTCGTTATTTCCCCGGCGTAATAACTTTGTACTGTATTTTATGACTGGTTCTGTCTTCTATAGTAGTTACTGGTAGCCTTTGAGGTCTCTGGGTTAGAATGCTGGGCTGGAAAACACGAAGATCTTCTATGGCTGCGTATAGCTGTGGATATTAGTTGTTTCAGGACGTTAGAGAGCTTTCCGATATCCTCCAAGGAGAGCAGGGCTTTTTTGGGGAACTGAGAATTTGGGTAATACTTTTCAGGGCATCATGGATAGATTATCTATGCTCATGGGGTGAATTTCGCTGGTTTTTACAGATAACCGCATTCAACAGTATGCTCGGTATCACATTTTGATGGTTATATGATTAGTTTAGCATCTTAACTGTAGGGAACAGCAGTTTTATCTTACTGCTCGGGTTTGTGCTGGCCAGACGAAATTCATATTACGCTGGAAGTGCTCATAGGTTCAAAAAGAATCAGTAAACAGATGCTGGTTGAAACAGAAGACGCTTTTGATTCATTTAACTGTGGAAGAGCGTGTTTGGAGGTTATTGAAAGTCTATTGGCTTTCGTTTTGGCGATTAAATGTCAGCCTGGAAACCTCGAAAGTATCATAAGTCTTCTAAATTGCCTGCATATGCTTAGTTGTTTGAATAAACATCTACTTAAGGCTTGAATTTATTATTCTCAACAACACTACTACTATATATATGATATGTACTATATTGCTGTATTTACTAAACAACTAGACTTCCATACAGCTCCTTCTATCTCTAGTAGACTCTGCCTTCTATTACTACTATACTACTTCTACTATACTACTACTACTACCCTCATACTACCAAACCTCCTCCTACTGTATCCGCTACATGAATAAACATATCTGTACATTAATTACTACACCCAACTCAACTCCTACGCTCTTATAAACTCTCTCTTCATCTTTGGTTTCTTAGGAGCCACAGGCTTTGGCATCTCCTTGTAAAGTCCTTCGGTCATAGGAAGTCCCTGGACTGCTGGACTGAAAACAGGGATGATAGTATTCATTTTGAACCCCCGCGGCTTCTGCACATCCCGCGGTTTGATCTGTTTCAGCTCAGGTGCTGGCGCAAACTTCATAGGCGATTCTTTCGTCGTAGTATGAGCTTTCAAGTATTGAGCTACTAAATGCATTAATCGACGTTTGTTTGGGATTTGCCGGTTCAGCAGAACTCCCTCAGACTTTAGAAACACCCTCACACGGCCAGGATTCCCCCAATCTTGTGGGTGACATTTTTCAGTCTCTAAAAGTCCATGGAGTCCTAAACTGAGTACAGCGTCCAGCACTGTCTTCCCCAGAGGGTTCTCAACTGCGTCGGCTTCCGAGACGCGTCGGCCTTCTTTGTGCGAACGGTTCTTGTCGAAGTAGCAAGGATAAAGCACGGGGAACTGTTTGAGGATTTCATATTGTTCATCGGAGAAATCGGCATTATTTTCGGGTATTTCTCTTCTGCTATTGGCGTAGGTTGCGGCGGAAGCGTTGGAAGCGTTGGAAGCGGAAGACCGGGAAGACGCGGCAGAGGGCTGTGGCGCAGCACGTTCAAAACCGGGCAGTGGCGTGTGGCTGTCGATAGTGAAATCATTAGCTGGATCGAATTCTTCGATGTCCATATCGAGGTTATCGATATCCTCGGGGTCGATTTCTTCTATCACGGGCATTGTGGCTGAGTAGAATTGAATGTGGCTGAATGTGGCTGAATGTATGATAGGTTTGATGCCCGTTTTCAGTCAATTAGGAGGCTCTGATGTGGCTTTGAGCTGTCGAGAGAAGAGTGTTTGAGTGAAAATTGCTTTGGTGGCTGATGAGAGAATTATATGAATATCTGCGAGTTTCTGTAGGGTGATGCGGAAGTATGCGGGATTATGCAAGTATCTTAACATGTAACGTTTCTATTAAAAGCTTACGTCATCGCTATTTAGGACTTTCACTCAGATTCATATCAATAGTCTACATATTTCACATCCTACTCCTTCTTTCAATATAAAAAAACCCACTAGATTAACTAATTTCATTGCTAATAGTAGACCCCATTATATAAATTCACCATCTCCTCCCTGTATAACCTACAAACCGTATACACCGCGGAAATCTGCTGCATAACTAACCGTCCAATATCAGGGGTGTCCATCCACCCCCTCCTCCAACATGATTTTATTCATAAAACTCCGAGCCTCGGAAACGGAACTCACAACGGAACCTCAAAAGCAGTGTAATCCCGTCAATTCGGGCCGTGAATACCCGAAACTCATCCTACTTACACCTAAATCCCGGATATCCACAATGAGCCACTCGCTGCGCCGGAAAATCCTTCATGAAGCTTTCGAACAGCAGGAACAGAGCCTCGGGGTTCCCCGATGGACTGCCGAGAACAATAAAAGACGCCGAATCGAAGAAATAGAATTCAACCGCGTAGTAGACGACGCAAGAAGCGAAATAGACTTTATAGAAGAACGTTTCCGGCTCGATCTGGCCCTCCATTTATACTCAACATTCCTTTTACACCAAGAAACCCCACACTTCCCTGATCGGTACTGGGCCGGATGGCCTCAACCGGCTTCCCGTGCTTTGAAACCGCGCCACCAGGATATCTACGTTGACGAGGTGCACGTGACTGGCCCGCCGCGCCCCGCTGTGGCGTTCCCACCGGGCCATTCCGGTGAAGATGACCTGCTAGCCGTTTCCGGATTGCAGTTTGAACTCAACGCCGTTTATCGAATGGAAATCTCACGTGCAGTGCGGGAAAACAACAGGCAACAGCTGCAGCTGCTCAAGGAAAAACTGCAGAGTTCCCAGGAGCTGGATCAGCTACAGTACAGGTTGCTGGATGTGGTTGTGGAACCGGTGCCTCGGATGTTCCCAGCTCAGCAGAAACGGGTGATCCGTTTGCTGCGGCGGGTGCTGCAGACGCTTTTCCGGTCGCCGAGTCTGCAGGCGCGGGTGGCGCCGGAGAACGGGATGTTTGATTTGCTGGCTCACCGGCAGCTGGACTGGATAGACGTAGTGAATGCTGTGGCTTTGCTGTTGAGTAGTAATTCGTCGGATCGGGAAATATTGGATAGAATTGTGACGCGCTGTGTGGGGCTGTTTACTGGACGGGAGGCGCAGCAGAGGTCGGAGAAATGCGCGTTGACTGGAGTGTACAAACAGATGAATGTGGCGGGCCGAGCCGGGGTTAATGAGTACTTAGCGAAGGATGTTCCCGGGGAGAAGTTACAGAGTGTGGCGCAGCATCGGCTGATCCGTGATGAGCTGGCGGAGTTGAAACGGCGGACGTTTTTGCGGGTGGCGGCGTTGAGGCTGGGGTTTGAAGGGTAGGAGGAAGCAGAAGGTGGAAGGGGAAAGGGGGAACAATGGCTTGGCGTCGATAGAATGGGGGATGGAAATGTATATTGGGAATAAATAGTGGAATGCTATTGATATGAGAGTAATGACTGATTTGATTTGACTGTAGATTTGTTGAGATGGAGAAAAGATATGGTGATGGAGAGTGGAGAGAGGAAGGAGTATTATTGGATCTCCTGATGAGCTCACATATATAGTATAGAATGAAGTATAAGATGGAATATAAGATGGAGTACACAATCGATTAATTCAGGAGAAATTCTAGGTCCGAAAGGTCTTAAATGTATTGTTATGGAAATCAGTATAATAGTAGTGAGAGTAAAGGATTACTCAAGCTATGGCATGAGTTGATGAGGGATTCAAGGAAAGGTAAAATAGAAACCGTGGAAATCATGAAGGACAGATAGAAAAGAAGAAGAGCTGTAGCTGGTAGCTTAGAAAAGTAAGTGGTTAGAATATTAGAAAATTTGAAGGGTCAATCCTTAAGAGCATATGCACTGAACTCTCAGTACCTCTCAGTCTGAGAGGTACTAAAAAAAAAAAAAAATTAAGGGAAAAGCGGGTTTGAAAGGTTTCTACTAGTTGAACTATGATATAAACACTTGTTATTCACATATCTGCATTTCAGACTTCGAAGTTCAGATCGCTGAACTGCTGGAGCTACAAGCCTTCTCTCCTCTTCCTTTAAATGTTCTTTCCTCCACTCAGTTTCCCTTCGTAACCAAGTACTACATGCCCCGTAACAGGAGCTAATATGAACCATAAATATCAATAACCAGCAAAGATGAAAGAAAAACTGGGGATTTGATAAAACTAAAGGCGGAAACGGAAAATATGATCCTCCTGAGCCCTCTACCGAACAATGAACACTCAAATACCTAACATCCAGCAACTTTAGCCTCAATAAACAATATTTCTACTTCCAGAGCTTCCAAAAGTTCATTTCTAGGTGTGTTACTCCTTCTCCGTTCGACATTTCTACCCTTTCGACCTCCTCAGATGCCTGAATAGTGTCGTCAGATCCTCCTGTTCCCAGTCGTTAACCTATGGAACTTCATGAACATCTTGACGTCTTGTTATCTAATAAAATGCATTTCATTACTTTCTAAATTTGCACTCGTGCATTGCATTCCTAGTTTCAGTATCTGAGTCTCCTCAACTCCTCAATTTGCCAGATACAAATTCAGCTCTTTAGCATTCTCAGTCTCCCAGTTCGCATATTTTAATCTCGTGAATATATAAAATCACCTTTAATCTTAGAAACATCCTATAACCGATATTAATAACCCGTAGTATTTATTATCTCCTACTCTATCACCAATCCTATCTCTACCTGCCTATTTGCAACTCCTCTACCACCTCGGGGAACAACAACACCACTACTTCATCCAGCATCTCATAAGCCAGATGGGCGTTCAATATAGGATTCTGAACCATTTGGAACAACATCCTAGCAGCGTATCGTGAACTGGACCCGCCAATAACTCTGGCAAAGGAATCAACCATCAGCAACTCTAACTGCTGTCGAGCTTTTTGTTTTGTAGATGATTTCTCTCCACGGGTTCTTGGTTCCGACCCAGCTATGAAGTTACCCTTATCATCCCACAACTTTCCCACTACAGACTCTACAAGATCCGCCATACGAGTCTCGGATCTCCAGGCTGCTACCTGGTCTCTTACTAACCTTTCTATGGTCCCCCCGAGGATCTGCTGCAGGATTATTAGCACTGCTCGGCCTCGGAACCCGCTGCCGGCACGGGACAGGCCGAAGACGGCAGTAAATAGATCACAAATGGGTTTTGCAAACGATTGATCTTTCTTATCAAAGGATTCCAACTCTTGCTGCATTTCACTTTGTACTGTAGAGAAGTCAGATGCCGAGGCGGAAGCGGAAGCGGAAGTGCCAGCCAAGGAGCCGGCTAAAGCGGAAGCGGCAAAAGAGGCACCCCATTTGCCCCGCTCTTCCCCCGCAGGGATGCTGAAACTCTCTGACGAAAGAAACGACCGAAAAGCTCGACTTTGGCATACTTCTGGGATCTCTAACAGATCCTGCAGGTACTTTTCCAAAGCTGCTCGACGAGATTCAGCAAAACTGCGTTGTTGGAACTTCAAAACTACTCGTTTCCGAGGAAATTCCAGCCTCCTCACCTGCGGATGGGATCGCAAATGCTGATGTAACCGATAGAACTGCGAATACCTCCGTCCGACGAGCCATCCGGCACGCACTGTACCGTCGGAAGCAAACCTCTGTACTTCTATAACGTATACTACATAATCTCTACCATCAGGTCCTTTTTCCGTCACATAGGACTGGATTCGGATCCGTGATCTCCCATATAGCGATGAGTCGCTTTCCTGTACTTCGTACTGCTGTTTCTGTAATTCTTTCGACCTGAGTTCCTGGTTTAGAGATGTTTTCGACTTTCTAAGAATTCGTAGTTCGGATGTGTTGTTTGTAAGTTCGGCTTTGTTGATCAGCTGATCCAAAACGCTCTCCTGTCGACGCAGTTTGTCGATATCAGCTGTGAGCTGTTTGATAGCTTCCGAGAGGCCGAGATCGCCGGGCGCGGCGAAATGAAGTTCTGTGGTAGAGCCGGAAGCGGAAGCAGAAGCAGATACAGAAGCGGAAGACCTGTCGGCATCGGAAGACAGCTCGGCGTTCGAATCGGAATCGTCCGACGTTGCTGTGGCTGAAGAAACTGTTCCGAGAGACAAAGGCGGCCTCCCGCTCATTGGTAAAAACCCACCAAGGTTTTCCGCGCTGTCAGCAGGACTGCCGGCAGCTGTGCTTCCTTCCCCACCTTCTCCTGCTGAGAGACTCCAGTAGTCTGGGACTCCCGGAGCTCCGCGCAGATAGTCTTCCAGTTGCTGTTTCTCTGATCTACGGGCGGGTCGGAACTCTCCGCTGGCTTCGGAAGAGCTGCCTGGATGTTTACTGGTATCTGTACTCATTATCTCGTTAAATGCGTCTTCTACTGCCTGCACGACGGTATCTCCGACGGGTATTTGCGTCCCATTCGGCCCAGATGTTCCATTGAGCCCATCTACCCCGCTATCTTCTGACTTTTGTACTTCTACGCCTCCATCTCCGCCTTTTTCCGCCTTTTCCCCTCCTTCGCCTCCCTCTTCTGGATTCTCATACGCCAAATACTTCAGAAACAGATCCGATCGTTTGAACGCCGGTAAATCCTTCCGGGCCATCCGTCGGAACACATCGTCCTGACTCTCTAACAACTTCGCCCGAGCTCGGATGTACAAACGCTGTACCCGGCGGCTCGGTTCGGCTTGTTCGGCTGATTCTAGCGGATTGTCCGGTTCCGCAGACTCTGCCGATTCCGTTTCCAGAGCCTCCACAAACGATGCCACCGCTTCCACCACATCTGCCCGCAATTTCAGCTGCGACAGCTGGAAATACGTGTGGTAAATCTGTTGGATATCCTGCGCGTTCGACATATCCGACAGCACACTGAGAGCCAGAGAATCGCCGAGATCCGGTGGCTCAGATGAGTATTTACTAGTGGCGGAGGCCGTGGAAGCATCAGAGCTCACATCAGCTTCAGGGATGTCTCCGAGGAGCGGGCGGCGGTTCCGGCGAGTGTGGCGCGGATGTGGCTCATCTCCTCCCCGGATTCCGCTTCCGCTTCCGCTTCCGGTTAGGCCGAGACTGTGGCTGACCGGCTCCGTCCCAGAAGCGGGCTCTAAAGGGTTGCGGATCCCGTCTACGGTAGACCAATATTGCAAAAGAGTTATACGGCGATGTTGTTCCATGAATTCCATGAAATAAGCGAGAGCCGCAGGGTCCGAAAGGACATCCCGGAGCGTCATTTGTTCCCTGGGGTCCACAGGGGTCGAGGCGGCGGCGTTGGAGGCGGCATTGGCGGCAGAAACGGAAGCAGCAGAGGCAGAGGCAGCGGCAGCGGCAGAATTTGTGGCTGAAGTTCCTGCTGTGCCGCCTGCTGCGCCACTGGCTCGGCCCGAGACTTCCCTTAGCCGAGTTTCAACTGCAGTCTTCAATTCCTGCAACTGCGCCACATACTGCGGATTGGCCCGAACATCTCTCTGCGCTCGTCGGAGCTGCACAGTCACATGATAGCGGCTCTGCCGCAGCTGCGCCAAATTAGTCAGACTAGTGAAATGCCGATAAGCCCGCTCAAACGCCGCTGAGTCCATATCAGGCGGCAAAGCCACTACGGCAGGCCGCTCAGCCACACTTCGACCGCCCGAGCTTCCAGGAACTTCCGAGACTCCCGCAACACCCGGAAGTTCCCCAGCATGCTCGTCCAATGCAGCTCGTAGCCGGCGCACCTGCTGGCGGTCCTGCAAAGCGGCAGACGTCAATCGGAGGATCTGCTGATTATAGAAATCTGGCTCGGATACGGAAGTCATTACAGGGTACACTACGGCGCCGGCTATCAATTCTCGGAGTAGCACAAATACGGCTCGGGCCTGCAGAGCTGGCGAGCCGACTGAGCTTTCAGCTAGCAGCAATGGGAGCACAGCTTGCGCTACACGACGGAGCCACGCTTTCTGGCTTTTCTGGAGAGCTGCTGGGTTTCTGGATTGGGAAATTGCCGGATGGAGTAATGTGGCAGAAGGTGGCGCAGTTTTACTCGCCTTAAGCTTGCCGAATTGTTCAGCGACTGCCTGATTGAGTTCTTCCGACTCTGTGAGGTCTCCTTTCGTTGCTGAGGCTCTCACGTGGCCGTCGGCTTCTACAAATAAACTGAAATGAGAGGAAACTATAGGAATGACACGGAATACAAGAAAAGCTGGGAGATCAACGTATTGTAGACTGGCGCGGGAAGCGAGAGCTCCGATGGCTTCGGAAAGAGCGGCTCGGCATTCTGACGGGACAGACGGGTCGTCGGTAAGGCGGGAAAACCACGGAGTGATGAAAGAGGTGATTACAAGATCGATCAGGTGACCGAGACGAGCGCTCAGCTGCGGGTTGCCCGAAACGATTTCGCCCAGATTGGAAATGGATATTTCAGTATTTTCGGCATTATTACCAGATTTGAGGGCTGATATCTCATTTTCCCAGACTTCTGGGAGGGTAAATTTGAATCTGCGGAAAAGCGGGGTATTCTGTGGAGCTGGCTGTGCGGGGCAGGAATCGTAGACGGTCCAGAAGACGGCGAAAGCGGCAAAGCCGAGGAATGCCAGTAGGAATGTTACAAGGTGGTGGAGCAGAAACCAGAGCAGCCACCGGATAGAAAACACGCCGAGCGTAGCGGCAATAAGAATGATTGTAATAGTGAGCGGCGTTGCTTCCATGCTGTGGCTGAAATGAGAGGACTGTGGCTGCTGTGGCTGAGAAGCCGATATTTGAGCGTCTTTAGCCATTGGAGCCGAGAGCCATTCCGAACGGGCAGCGGCGGAGCTCCTAGCGCAGAGGACGGAGATATTAAGGACAGTTGAAGGGTGTAATTTCAGTAGAAATAAGATATCGGCATTTATGACGGAAGCTGAGCCACAATTGACTGCGAGGAAAGGAGGAGTTCTCGGCTATGGAAGCCGGCTTATCGACGGATCCGAGGATGCGTAAGACGTGAGGAGACGCAATGTTCGGAGAGGAGACCCGAAGTTAGAATGGTGAAGTGAGATGTGAAGTGTGGGTGAGATGAGCAGTGGAGATACGTAAATAACGAAGATAGATATAAAGATTGGACTATTTGACGATTAGAACTTGACAGAATCTACTTGGTTGTAGCTATGAGACGGGAGGATACTGGGGATATCATTATATCAGCAGACAGCTCGATAGCACAGCATATCATATCATAGCAGAGCATAGCATACCTTACCATACATTCCACCACACATCCCTCTATAAACACCTACAGGTCATCTTGTATGGCTGCATTAATACAGCTGATCGGTTTCATTGATGAATATAAAATGCGAAGATAGACAAAACTAGTACATCGCCAGGAGTGCAGCTACTACTTGTAACGAAATCACAACTCAGATAACCTCTAATGAGATTTCGGTACGTGAATCTCTTCTTCCGTCATTTGCAGCCCACCACTGCCTCCGGCCAAACAAGAGACAACATCTATTTGGAAGAAGGGCTCTGAATTTGATCGTAAGTAGAGAAAGGATTAGCATTCTTCTCCTTCAGGATCTCATTAGAAGCTTCTTGCCATTCCTTAGTCATAGTCTTAGGCTTCTCACCACCGGCCATACGAACAGCGGCAAACAGGGCAACAGCTGCAGCCAATCCCAAGGCAACACCTCCGGCAATCTTAGCTCCGTCGCCTTCAGCGTGAACGGGCTTTCTGGGTCCCCAAGGACCGTATTCAATGTACCATGCAGCCTGCTTCTCAGCCAGCGTCAAATCTTTCCAGGAACCCTTTTGACGTTCAGCCAGCAAGGATACAATATCTTGCTGTTCCTCGCTAGTCATTCCTTCCCATCTGGACTGCAGGTCAGTTATGAGGGGCTTAGAGATAGGAGTAGTAGAGGCATATCTGACAGTGCCAGCACGAGCAACGGGCAGAGCCGTTCTGAGTGTATTTCTGAACATTGTTGGAGAGTTAATGCGGACTGTGGACCTGTTAGTACGGATAAACCATGACAATGTGAATTACTGATATGTGAATGGTAAGCAGCATTCCAGCAGCACATAACAGGTAGTAAAGCAGAGCAGAGCAGAGCAGGGCAAGGAAATGAATATATGGAGAGAAGAATATAGAAAAGAATGATAGAATAGGGTATCCATAGCAACAGAATCGGCAAACTCAGCGCACCAGCAGTGAATCAAACAATCTTGCAGTTGATTTGTCAATTACTAGACATACACCTCACGCCTCACCTCGTTCTGATATCAGTTTTCACAGTGTAGTAAATCTACCGAGAGTTTCCCGCTGTTGCCTGTCTTTCAGGTACACCGAGTGTGTCTTTGGATAGAGCAGATTTGTCGGGTTTAATGGCCATATAGCAGCATTTCTGCTGGCTTTCTCGGCTCATAAACGTCCCGTTTAATCGTCTTGGGCCTCACTCAATGTAGAAAATATCGACAAAAAACTTTATATGCAGGCATAATCACACCACTAGAAGGGTCTGAGACCACCAGAGGGTCTGGGAGGAGGGACCGACACCCATCCACCTGGCAGCACCCATATGAAGCGCAACAACATAAACACGACTTCAGCTGACCTGAATAAAGGAAAAAATGGTAATAATACTGAAACAATTCCACTGGTAACAGTAGTAACTCTTGCGTTTATCTCGAAATCCTGCTTAGATCACTCAGCACTGTTCACACTTCCCTCGTACCCTCACTTCGCGTCTCGCTCCGCACCCCCGCCAATCACCTTCCGCTCTGGTATGCCAGACCCTTTATTCAGCCAATGAGTGCAACAGCAAACGAACAAGCAAAGAGGCCAATCCGAATAACGGGGTTACAACGCAGTGAGCAAAGCACAGAGAACAAAATCCTCGGGGGAAATAATACAAAAAACGGGTATAAATGATTGGGTATCAAAATAGTAATTAAATTAGACCCGCAAGCTGGCGTTTATGGATTGAATTGTATACTTGACTCAGCCGGCTCATGCCTGACCAGATCTACCAGCCGGACGGCCGTTGTGCTGCTGAAATGCGGTTTTTATCGTTCATACTTACAATGTAGCTGACAGCAATCTATGCAAAGCTTGTGAAGGCGCTGAATAGTCGACGGTAGGTCCTTTCAATGTACGGGCTGTTGAAATATAAGGCTTACGTAGAGAGTAGCAAGAAGGAAAAAGCGATGTGCTTGAGAATTTTCGGTAGTAAAACCTTCTGGACTTCAAGTCTCACCTTTTTTTGTTTCGAGAAGAAAGAGCAGACATCGAGTCTCACTTCGAAGATGGGGTCTACAAAGAGGGTCTGATTTAAAGGGTCTGATATGGGAAGGGTCTGATGATGAGATGCCGATAAAGAACTGAAAGAAATCAGCAAGAAATCAGCAAGAAATCAGCAAGAAATCGGGGAAAGCTGCTGGCGACACTTTCACTGTTTTAGGACCATATTTACGTAGTCTACTGTATGCCTCTTTGGTCCTCAGGGTTGCCGATTGGAGTGCCTGGGCGCCTCAGACTTGTTTTTTTCTCCTGTCACTCTTCGACTCACCTGTAGGACGAACATCAGTTAATCAGTTAACAATACGTTTAATTAGAACGAAAATCAATTAGCCTTCACACATCATTTAATAATTAAGCATATATTATACAATTAGTACACATTTGTAGCCCTTGAGTCATTCTTCATGGACCTTTAGTTTCCAAATTCACTTTACCTACAAATTTAAAAGGAATTCCCCGATTACGATGCTGTCGGTAGTCAAGTTTCGTTCGGCTCCCGTTACGCACCAGCGGGCTGGCACTCCGACTGGCGGCTCCCGCAACTGCATTCCCAGCATCTGCTGACAGCTGCAGCTGTGCGTGTCGCTGCCGTTGGGCTTGAAAAGACCGGAGATTCTCTGCAAATGCAGTCTCGTCAACGTCCATAATGATAGGAGGGTGTTCGGTAAAGAAAGCCGAAAGTGTAGGGTAATTCGTATCGATTGTGTTAAGCACTTCCGATAGCTAGATTTGTTAGTAATCGTTTCAATATTAAATGAGCCATCAGCAAATCTGAGAAGAACTAAGAGAATGTAATAGACTAGTAGGATAGAATAATAGAATATAATAATATAATAGAACATAGAATAGGACGAGTATTTCAGTAAAAAGCAGTAATCTCTTACTCCTTGCTGCTCTTCTGATACTACTAATATCCATATTCGCCTATTTTTCTATCTCCTACGCCTGCTTCTTCCTCCGCTTTCTTAATTCATCTCTTTTTAAACATACCTTCAACCAGTTAAGTCCTAAAGATACAAATTTCTCCCTTTGCACGTCGTATTCCTTGCTTGATATATTTCCCCTGGGCAACATTAAGCCTTTCAATACTCGCCATAATGCTGTTTTACTATCTACATTCATAGCTTTCCGACTCAGCTCAGGATCTACAAACTTGTTAGTATCATCCTCATTACCGTTACCTTCCCTTTCTCATTCTCAACTCACATTTTACATGAAAATCGCTGTCTCCTACGGCAAGTATTACTTGCAAATCACTGACCCACAGCTCAGACCCTTCATTAGACCCAAATACATCCCCAGCTACAGCAGCGTATAAAGGGAGATACTGAGTATACTCTTGAGGTTTACGGACCCCCCAATTGGCGTGCAAAAGTCCATAGGGGTAACATTCTCGGAATGCTATTCTTCTAGCTTTCTCTTTCTCGAATTCTTCTTGCTGTTTCCTTTCTTCAGCTTGCCTCTCACGTTCTTTCTGTTGTCTAAGGATTTCTTCTTCTTGTTGTTTCTTTAACTCTGTGAGTTCTTGTTGTTTCTTTAGTTGAAGTTCTTCCTGTTGTCTTTTCATTCTCTCGATATTAGCTTTGATTTGTTCTTCTTGCTCTTTACGTTTCTGTTCTTTTTGAGCTTCATAGAGATCACGTTTCTCTTTCTCTTTTTGTAGCTGAATTTGACGTTCCTTCCGTCGAGCTTCCTCTTCGGCAAGTCGCTGTTTCTCTAATTTCTGCCTCTCAGCTTCCGCCGCTGCTTCCGCTGCCGCTTCTTTCTCCCGTTTAACCCGTTGCGCCTCCCTTTCCCGTTCTCTTTCTCTTTCTCGTTCTTTTTCCCGTTCTTGTTCCCTTTCTCTTTCTCTTTCTCTTTCCTTTTCTCTTTCAGCTTCTAATTTCAAATGTTCTTCCCTTACCGCTCTTTCATTGTTCTCTTTGTCGTCCTTTTCATCTCTGGTATCACCCGGTGAAGCATTCCCAGATCGGCTTTCTACTTTATCGGCCCTTTTCGACCCACCGAACGGCGATTTTGCTTTGAAGATGCCTGATTTTTGCCTATGAGATTGTGATAACAATCGAGCAGTCACGGGATCTAAGGAATCTTTCCTATCTCCGTCTTTGCGGCCAGAAACTTTACGAACTACGCTTTCTACGTCTCCAATCTCCCTTTCACGTTCCTCATCTCCTGTTTTCCTTTCTTCTTTCTCTCTTTCTTTATCCCGTTTTTTCATCAGTTTCCGTTTCTTTGATTTAACTTCTCCATCTGAACTCATCTCAGCTCCGGATTTCCGTCTTCTGTCTCCCACCAATTCTGCTTCCGCTTTCTTCTCTTTGTTTCCTTCTTTACCCCGCTTCCCCTCTTTCCCTTCTTTCTCCTGCCATTCTCGTATTGCGTCTTCTAACAGCCGCTCCTCCTCTTCGTCATACAGCAACCCATCCCGAGCCAACTCTAGCACGTTTTTCCCATGCCGAGTAACCCGCGTTGGATCCGCCCCGGACGCCAGAAGCAATTGTACAGTTGCTAGATGTCCTCGGCCTACAGCGGCTAATAACGGAGTTACCCCGTCTTCAACTGCGCCATCTCCGGGGGCTCCAAATGCCAAAAGAAGATTACAAACTTCGTCATGACCATTTTTAGCTGCCATAATCAAAGATTCGGTATCAGGGACCCACCCGTTCTCCAACAGTAAGCCGACAACTCTTACGTCTCCCTCAGCGGCCCGTTGGTAAATTTGTTCTCGGCCTGAAGGAGTTGTATAGTCTATATACATGTCACGGCCGGCTCTGCGGCTCGGGGCACCGAAAGCGGTAGAAGCCGAGGCTGAGGCTGGAGAAACGGAAGCTGCGCCATCTACGGCATTTACGCCACTGGATTCACTGGATTCTGCGCCTCCAGTGAACCCATTAGGGTATATTTGTACCCCGTCGTCATAAAACACGGGTTTACCCTTTAATCTAGCTGCGTGCTCTTTCAGCAAAGCTTCGATCTTCTCAGCATCCGGCCCAGTAGAATCTACAGCGTCTAACGCTGTCTCTCCCTGGGCATTTACAATTCTCGGATCTGCGCCACGTTGTAAGAGTAATTCTACGACATCCGCGTGGCCATTTGCTACAGCGTCAATGAGTGGCGTATCGAGTACTTCTGGCCCGGAACGGGTATTTACGAAAGCTCCATGGTCTAGAAGGTACTGAGCTATACGGAGGTAGCCATTGAGTGCTGCTTCGTGCAGTGCAGTGTTTCCTGCGTAGTCTCGGGCGTTCAATTGGCATCCTTGCTGGATGATCCTTTGAACGTCGCTGAATTTACCTTTATCGCAGAATCTTTGAAGAGCGAGTCTGCCGTTGGCGTCTCGTCGGAGGTTTGATGAGTTACGGGACGATTGGGTGGCTGAACGGCGGGGTTGAGTGGATTTGGGTGGTTGGAAAGTGGCTGAATCTTCTGAATCTGTTGAATCAGAAGAATTATGAGTGTGGCTGGAAGTGTGGCTGGGAGTGTGGCGTTTCCGAATTCGGGTGTGGCGCAAGGGACTATGTGGCTCAGATGTGTCTTCAGATCCTGAAGAGGAATATATACGTTTACGACGTTTATCCGGGTGGCGTTTCCTGTGAGATCCAGGCGGGGAACGAGCGATAACAGTTTCTGTTTCCGATGTCACTTCGGCAACACTCTGGTTTACAGTGGCTGATTCTGGGGACCCGTGAGGTGAGCTGTGAGTGGCTGAGTGTGGCGCTGAGTGGTTTGGGGACTCTGGGGGGTCTGAGGGGGGAAATTCTGTGTCTGAGGGGTCTGAAAGTGAAGAATGAGGGTGTATAGAGTTAGTAGAGTCTCCGAGGAGTTCAGATTTAGGCAGAGAATTGATGTTTTCAGGATTATTGAGGACTTTTGAGTCATCAGAAGTTGTAGAATCTTCAGTTTCCGTTGAAAAATTTACATTTTTCTGTTGATTTGGACGTTTTTGTAGTGGTAGTTCAGTTTCTGTTGCTTCAGTTTCGAATTCTGCTTCTTTTTTCAGTTCTTTCGACTCTTTCGACCCTACATTATCTGTTGATTGTCTGTTTTTCAGTTCAATTCCGTCAGATTTCTTCTTCAGTACCGTTGATTCCTCGATTTTCTCATATTTCACCGTCGGATCCATAGAATTATCCATAGAATTATCAGTATCAGCTTTAGACTCTCCGTAGTCTACTGAATGTTTCTTTGGACCAGTTTGTTCTTTCACATTATCAGAGGTTCCAGAATCTTTACTGTGAATTCCCTTTAGATCTTTTAGATCTTTTATATCCTTGCTTTCTTTATTTTCTTCATTATCTTCATTATCCTTTGATTTGCTTGATTCCTTCTGTTCTTTGAGTTCCCTTTTGTCTTTCTTTTCCCTCTCTACGTCTTCAGATTTGCCATATTGAGATTTCCGTCGTACAGAGACAACTGGTAATTCACCTTTCTTTGTAATGAGATGTTTGAATTTACTGATATGTGGTGTATCGGTTGAATCTCCGTGCGGTACAGCAGATTTACTGAAAACACTTGAAGTTTTCTTTGTAACTTTACCAGATTCCAGTTTTCCACTGCTGATTGATTTGCGGAATACGCTGGGCTTTGCTGTTCCGCTTTCCGATCCGGCAATTCCGCTTCCGCCGGTCCGACGGAATAGTTTTTGGGTTACAGACACGCGGTGACTGCCCGAGTCACGTTCCCGCTCTTTTTCCCGATCTGTGCCGGTTCCGTCAGCCATATTAAGGGTGTTTGAGCAGTTCTATTTGCATAATTCCGATACACGCAGAAATGAGGCGTAGTAAAAAGCGGAATTCGGGCAGGAGATAACAGGAAAATGGCAGGCAGATATGGCGGAAAATGCGGCAAAGAGACTTTTGCTTCCAGCGATTTACCTGTGGCTCGGCTTTGTGAATATCCTGTTTGTTGCCGATGAGGCGTCTGTAGCTTCTTAGACGGCTGTTACAAAACCACCAGGTCGTAAGTATACAAACGGGCCGCAATAATGTCGGCTGTCAATGTGGAAATACCGAGTATTTTTGTGTCTGCGGCTTCATAGCGACGAGCGGAAAGCGGGAGGCGGGAAGCGGAAGCGGAAGCGGAAGGCGGCAGTTTTCGCTAACCGCCGTACACAAATAGCGAAATCTGTGATTGTGTTTTTTGATATGGTAATCCGAAAAATCACAGGGGGAGACCCGAAGTTGCAGCAAGACGGGAGAGCCACGGAGGAGCAGTGAACGGCACAGGGGGAGATAGGAGAAGCCAGTAAGGCGATAAAGAGGAAACTAACAACAGGCAAAACAGATAAAAAATACATCTTTACTGGTTTGGCAGCTCTGTGGATGCCATAAATACGCTAAACTGGTATCACATCCTCAGGATCTCCTCTTTGGCTCGGAGCACGCAGCACACCGTAGTTACAATTAACGAATAAATTCTCATACTATTTCTGCACTAGCATTCTCTACCAACTACACCATATCCACCCGTATACGTGCTATTTATTTCCCCTTCTTTCCGTTCATTCTTCCCACCTCATATTCACTCCCTTTCTTCACACTTCTCTCTTGTCTCTCGCACTCCCCCGTCCACCTTCCGATCTCTCCACTTCCCCCCCACGAAAAAAAATCTCATCCACTTCGGCCTTCACATGTTGACCGACCAGCAGCGGCTCATCCGCCTCATCCTCACTATTACATCCGCTCTCGGAGTTCCGTCGGCGATCCGAAGAACCACCGTACATGCCCAGAACTGTATTAGCCGTTGGGCATCCGTTTCGCCTGTAAAAGCTTTACTTTCCCACTGCAATTCCTACTTCAATTGCCACTTATTCATATCCTCAGATATTAGCTGATCCACATATTCCTATTCATCCGTTTATCTCTCATTCCGGCGCTCCGCCCGTTAACTCCACAATGACTTCGGCTACTCCTGCCGCGCCGCCCAGCAGCGCCAGCGACGACACCTACAAAGTAGCTGTTCTTATGGACGATTTGAAAGATGATGAGATCTCTTACCGTATAAACTCCATTAAGAATCTATCAACAATAGCTCAATCCCTCGGCCCACAGCGAACCCGTGACGAATTGGTGCCCTTTCTGGAAGATGTGGCGCAGGACGACGAAGAGGAAGTCGTCACGTTACTGGCTGAACAGTTGAAGGACTTTATCCCTCTCATTGGAGGCTCCAATCATATATCCTGTCTTCAATCTCTACTGGAAACTCTGCTAGCATCTGACGAACCTATCCAGTCTAAAGCGATTGACTCCTTTGCCTCTCTGGCTGATCAAGTCGATTTGGCAGACCTCCAGGGAGCTGTGGCAGATTTAGTAGAACATTTGAGTCGTTCTGATTGGGCTACCGCTCGTTTAGCGGCTGCTTCTTGTTTTGTACCAGTTTTATGCCGTTTACCGACACCCGAGCTTCAGGATTCCGTTTGTACAGACTATTTTGCCCCGCTTGTGAAGGACAAAACTCCAATGGTACGTAAAGCTGCCGCTGCTAATTTGGCTAAGATATTCCCCTTACTGGATTTATCACCTAGAAAAGCGGTAGCAGATTTCTGGAACAGCGTGTACGGCGAAATGTTCACTGCAGTGACGACAGATTCTCAGGATTCTGTGCGGTTGTTGGGGATTGACGTATTAGTGTCTGTGGCGGCAGCGTTGCGACAGCAACAGCCGAAAGAGTTTGCAACTGTGCACAATCCGCGGTTAGTGTCCGCTGCGACGGCTTTAATTGCCGACGCAAGCTGGAGAGTAAGATATATGGCGGCAGAGAGGTTTGGTGAGCTGGCAGCTCAGCTCGATGGACCGGAAATGCGGGAACAATTCTTAGGAGTGTTGCTAAACTTACTACGAGACAATGAAGCAGAAGTTCGTACAGGAATATCTAAACAATTGCCCTCTTTCTGTAAATTCTTGGCCCCTGAAGTTATTCTAGAACAGATTCTGCCCTGTGTACGTCGGCTGGCTAAAGACAGCTCAGAACATGTAAGAGCAGCGCTGGCAAGTGAATTAACGGAAATGGCTCCTCATCTCGGTAAAGAGAACACACTGCAGTATCTGCTGCCTGTGTTTCTGCGGCTGCTTCGGGACGACGATCCGGATGTGCGGTTAAATGTGATTTCCAAGCTGAAGAGTATTGGAAGTCTGGTTGGACGAGACGTTCTAGCGAAAGCTTTATTACCGGCTATTCACGAGCTGGCTTCGAATCCGCAGTGGAGGGTCAGGCTGGAGGTCATTCGGCACGTGCCGCTGCTGGCAGAACAGTTTGGAGAGCAGTTTTTCAATGAAAGATTGGCTCCTCTGTGTCTAGGATGGCTATGGGATGCAGTTTATTCAATACGGGAAGCTGCAGTTGAGAATATCCAACGGTTGACGTTGGTATTTGGTGTGAAATGGAGTCAGGAAAGAATTGTAGCAGTTGTAGTTGATCCTCAGCGGCGGGCAGCTACTGTGACGCATAATCCAGCTAGTGGGCCTGAAAGTCGCGCTGAAAGAGAAAGAGAAAGAGAAAGAGAGAGAAATGAGCAGGAATCAGGGGAAACAGGTGGTCAAGGAGTGGTAGCAAAGCCTGAAGATGCGGATTCTTCTGATGAGGAGTTCTATTCTGAGATATTTAAAGAGATGGATGAGGAGAAGAAAAACAACAATCTGGCTGTGGACGCTGATCACGAATTCAGTACTGCGCCGAATAACTATTTAGTACGGCTTACTACGCTGTTTGTACTGACAAAACTGGTACCTGTAGTGGATCGTGGGATGCTTGCGGATGTGATATTGCAGTTTATAGTAGAGAAGAGCGTGCATGATGAGGTGCCGAATATTCGGTTCAATGCCGCTAAGGCTTTGCTGGTGATTGCGAAAAGATTAGTGGCGCCACAGGCTTTAGTGGCTGAAATTGAGGCTGAGGAGGCTCAGCGAGAAGCCGAGCGTGGAGAACCGGCAAGTGGTGTGCCGCCTTTGAGCCCAGTAAAGCCGAAAGCGGATCGGATGCAAAGACAGCAAGAGACACAGAAGCTGATAGCAGCTTTGCAGCAGCTTGTAGCGCAGGAGAAGTACGAGGACAACGCGGAGCTTGTGAAGAATGTTGTGTTGGAAACTCTTAAGGAAAAGCTGGTAGACGACGCTGATCCAGATGTGAGATTTTACGCTAAGAAAGCCGTGGAAGAGATTACAGAGTTGTTGGATGCGGCAGAGATGACCTGAGTGCCTAAATGGGGGTAAATAACGTGTAGTTTATGTTGTTGAATATGTTATTGAGAGTGTAGGAAGAGAAGAGGCGGGTGGAGGTATGCGAAAAGAGAGTGTAGGAGACCGAAAATGGGCAGCGGCACAAGTAGGTCGCAGCTTGACTGGTAAATGTGTTTTATCTTCCGCCTACGGGCTTTCCCGTATTTGCTGGAGTTCCAATTTCTCCTGTTATTCCGACCCGATATCCTTTCTTCACATCAGAGAAATCCGATCACGTAATCATCAACTTTCTGCCCTTTTCAGATTACGTCATTGTATATTCCCTTTTGACACACCCGCATAGTTACGCAGTAAACCCACAGGAAACCGGCCGCGGTTATTCCGCTCCGGAGATGGTAAACCTGCCTTTTTCGGCAGTTGAGTCATGCAGGATTTGCAGCCGGTTTCACCACGGTGAGCCTGAAACAAATCTCGGTTATCGGCGTCGGAAAGCTTAGCCTAGCAACCCGGCTCGGGAAGTCAGTGATAGATAGATGAATAGTCGGTGGAGCGGAAGAGCGGAAGAGTGGAAGGCCGGAAGATGAGTCGATCAGAACCGCAGTTAGCAGGATGGGCAGGATAAGTAGGTATTCTAAAATAGTATAATATACTGAGATTTCCAGTGATGGCCGTAGACAGTCGTAGTCTGTTCGTTTCGTTTTCTGTCTCCTTCCGTTGATTCCAGCCGTATCCACCCGTTTCAGCCACGTTTTTTTCGTTATCCGTTCTCAACCGCTTATCTTCGGAACTCGAACAACCTAATCTGGTAAGTAAAATATTACCAAACCTGCCGAAATATGCTATAGAGTGAATGAATTTTTCACTTCCTTTCTCAAACTGAGGCCCAAACTGATTTTTCAGTCTTCTTCCAATCACTAAGTGACTCATTGACGATTCCCGTGAATATCCGAGGTATAAAGTAGACATTTTGCTGATTCTTTTACCCAGATTTAAGCAGTGCTCCGTGAATTTATCGTAGAAAGTGAATATTCCAACAATCAAAGCAAATATATTTTTCGTAGTCTGAAGTTATCTGACTTCCCTCTCGGAAATTCTCGGAAGTTTGACTTGTCTGATCTCTTCCTTTCTAAACAGATTACTGACTTATTTCCTGTTCAGTGCCTTATTCTTTGCATACCCTCGAGCAAATAGTATCCTATCCCGCTGTTTCAATCAACAGACCCCTCTAAAAATCAGCATTTATCAGTCGTATCTCTGATTTCCTTCCTACCTATTCTCCTCCCACTATGACGGCCAAAGCCCAAATTCTCATTGTCGGATTCATCCAGTTTGCTCGCTCAACGCTGCAAAGCCTCGAATCTTCCTTCCAGGTGTTCCAGGTTAACCCGAAATCCCGCTCGGAATTCATCGAAGCTCTCCGTTCTCGGTACTCTGGCGTGTCTCATATCTACTATGGCTGGCAGGTAGTCCCCGCAGTCGGGCGATTTGACTCGGAAATTCTCTCCGCTTGTGGACCGGGGCTCCGTTCTGTGCATTGTAATGCCGCGGGGTACGATTATGTTGATGTTTCGGCGTTGACAGAGAAGAAAATCCGCGTTTCCAACACCCCAGGATGCGTAGATGCCGCAACGGCTGACTTGAATTTGTTTCTGCTTCTCGGAGCTATGCGGAATTTGAATCAGGGGCTGAAAGTTCTGCGGGACGGGAAGTTTCGGCAAAGATTCACTGGTCAATTGGTGCAAATAGGCCGAGATCCGAGGGCCCGAACTCTCGGTATTCTCGGAATGGGCGGCATTGGCCAGGCATTGCGCGACAGGGCTGCTCCATTAGGATTCAAGAAGATTGTATACTATAACCGATCTCGGCTTTCTCCGGAGAAGGAAAAGGGGGCTGAATATGTGAGTTTTGAGGAGCTTTTAGCTGTTTCGGATGTTATCTCCATTACTGTTCCTCTGAACTCCGAGACTCGACATTTGATCAATGCTGAAACCATTTCTCAGATGAAAGATGACGTGGTGATAGTCAATCTTGCCAGGGGTCCCGTTATAGATGAGCAGGCATTGGTTGATGGGCTGAAATCGGGTAAAGTCGGGTCTGCCGGGCTGGATGTGTTTGAATTTGAGCCTGAAGTGCATCCTGATTTGATGAGTAATGACAAAGTCATTCTCACTCCTCATATTGGTGCCTGGACTGATATGACGCAGGAGGATATGGAAACAACAGCTATGAAGAATGTAGTGAGTATGATTGAGACTGGGAAGGTGTTGAACGAAGTAGTGGAGCAGAGAGGAGTGGAGTTTTAGAAGGAGAGGAAAGAGGAAATATGGTGGTAAGATAGGAGGAGTAGCAGAGGAAATGGATCATCGTTTGGATGGATAGACACAGAAAAAAGTTGCTTGATTGGTTGTTTAATAGACGTAAAAAAGTGTTCTGAGGAAGAGAGAAGTAATATATGATGATTTGTATAGCAGTTAGTAGATATAGAACAGAATAGTGAATACAGAAGATGGTATTAGATCAAGGACTATGGTAGAACTAGGAGAAGACAGTATATATGCCAGGGTTGATATAGGAGATGATCATATCTGCTGCCTACGATACCATGGTAATCTTCTACTCAGAAGACGGTGATTGTCACATAGAAAGAAGATGAAGGTCCGTTCCAATAAATAAGAGCTCCTTCTATGCTATCATTTTGTCATAGATAATTTTAATCTATCTAAGTGTTTAGCTCTATGCTATTCCATTGTCATTATCATTCCATTTGGTTCTCTTGCGGTACTTCTTGTCTGAGCTTTTCGTTACAAGTTATCGTTCTGTCAATTAAGAGTAAATGTTATAAAACTGCCATTTTCTGCCACTGCTTTACATTGTGGAATTCACCAGTCATATAAGAAACGTTCTGTTGTTATCAGTGGTTCCTGTCGTAGATTCCTTTCGGTTCTGCTCATCTCTACTACTATCTGACAACTAATACATTTGACTATTAGATCTGAGATCTATTCTATTCTATCCAATTATACTCTATTCCACTCTATCATCTATTCTCATCCCCTAGTACACCGTTCAACTTCATCACGGTTTCCCACCTTCAGCTCACCCCAATCTCTCCCTACCGTTCAATGTTTTCCCTACTATTCTCCTTCTTACCAGTTTCTATCCCCGCCCCACTACTTTTCTACAGCTCAAATGTCCTCTCAATCCCGCCTCTCAAGTCCTAAAACATCCTGCTGTTCTTTAATCACCACAGGAAGCTTCCCCTGGGTCACTTCAGACACTAAACAATCCACCACGTTATCCTCCATTCTCCACAAGTTCTCCTTAGTAAACGCTCCAATATGAGGCAACAGAACAGTCCGAGGGTGAGTTAATAAACCAGGATGAATCTTCGGCTCCTCTTCAAACACATCTAACCCTACATTCCTCACGTGGCCGCTCTCTAGTGCTGCTACCAAGGCCGCTTCGTCAATTACAGCTCCTCTTGCTGTATTCACAATAATTACGCCCGGTTTCGTCTTTGCTAGTGCCTCGGCATCAAACAGATGGTGTGTCTTGGAATTAAGGGGCACGTGAACAGATATGACATCCGAAACAGCTAAAAGCTCCTCAAAACTCACATATTCAGCCCCCTTTTCCTTCTCCGGAGAAAGCCGAGATCGGTTATAGTATACAATCTTCTTGAATCCTAATGGAGCAGCCCTGTCGCGCAATGCCTGGCCAATGCCGCCCATTCCGAGAATTCCGAGCACCGCAGCTGACGGATCAACCGGATATTCCAGGGATACGGCATCTCGCCAGACTTCCTGTCGGATTTCCCGAGATGGTTGCCCAAAGTTCCGCATAGCTCCGAGTAGAAGGAACAAAGCGGTATCTGCCGTTGCAGCGTCTCCGGCAGCCACCACGTTGGCAATACGGATTCCTGCTTTTGTAAACGCGTCAATGTCGTTTATGTGGTCGTACCCGGCGCCGAGGGAGACGATAGCTCGGACTTCGGTGTCTCGGCGGAGGGCTTCCGCGATTTCGGCATCAAAAGGCCCAATCGACTGCAGACAGCGGAACGTATAAAGGATTGCCACAGCTTTGGCGTATTTAGTAGACAAATCGGCTAAAAAGGCAGCCCGATTAGGTGAATCAAGAACGATCAGATCAGCATGAGATCGGAGGTTGTCGATATAGGACCCGGATTCAGTCGGAGTACCTTTGACTGAGCCGTCTGTTACTAGAATGAGAGGTTTGGTCATGTTTACTGGTTCGCAAATACGTAGTAGATGGTTGGACAGTGGACTGGGATGAATTGGGGTTTAGAGAAATAGATGGTTAGTAAGTAGACGGGGAATAAGTGGGAGATCTGTGATATTTATTGAGATGAGATATGGAGGTGGGAGATTCTAGAAACAGGAACTACAGGCGGGTACACCGGGCCGAGAAGTTTCTCCGGCGCGAAATGCTCCGAGGAGGTGATAAGAGGGTGTGTAAAAGGCAGTATTACGTGGGTTTGCAAGCCAAGCACGACATTTAATCAGTATAATGACTCATTTTATTCTCATATGAGGCAACCCGAGAAAGTGAAATTTCACCGAGAGGAGAGATGCGGCTGCCGAGATGAGACTCGAGGTTGA
This sequence comes from Sporopachydermia lactativora, assembly GCA_030579575.1. Lineage (NCBI taxonomy): Eukaryota > Fungi > Ascomycota > Sporopachydermiomycetes > Sporopachydermiales > Sporopachydermiaceae > Sporopachydermia > Sporopachydermia lactativora. The sequence continues at coordinate 25,085 of JAKTRH010000108.1, forward strand.
TCGGGTCGGCGAATTGAGATATGGGGAAAGAGATGAACGGTGTAAAGGAGCGTTGATCGAGCGGTTGGGTATGATAGCTCGGAATGGGAGGATTGCTACTGAGTGGGAAAGGGAGAAGAGAGAGAGAAATTGGAGTTATACTGGCACGTAGAACGTTGAGAATCTATCGGTTTTCATTTGAGAGAAATCTTATTTCACTTACGTAAGCAGAAATATGGGATCAATGCTTAGCAGTAGCAGTACGATTACGGGGAGACCACAGATTGAAAGATGTTCTAACTGCTGAAAAAGTAATACTGCTTGAATTTGTCCTATACAGACCTAAACACGGCCCTCTATAGGTTGTTCCACCCACTTCTCACCTCACTTATGTTCGTTCCCTTGAATCAACACGAACATCGGATCTCCGCTCGCACATCGCGTCTCCTCGCCATACCAATGTGAACATCGCGTCTCTCTTTGATGCTCCCAATTAGGAAAAATCCAAACCTCATCGACCCGCGTGAAAAAAACCCGAAGGGTTCGGCTCGAATATTCTGCTTTTCTCTGTCGATTTTCCATTCATTTCCTGTACTTTGAGGGCATTTTTTTGCACTTTAGGGTAATTTCCGCATTTTGCGTTGACGCACACAAAACTCTGTCCCGCAGGACACTTGTAGGGCTGGCAAAACTGGCGTAAAATGTCGATTCTGACTGGAGGACTTCCGAGCCAATTCGTGGATATGGCTATCATTGCCGTCCCTGAAGTTCCGGCGAGCTCGGAAGTGGCACCAATTATAGCTGAGATCTCCCGGAAAGTGCAGGAATTTTCTGCTGCTCAGCACGTGCTTGAAGAAACCACTTGTCACAACAAAATCACCGCAGTTCTTGGAAGCTCAGATCGCAAACGACGCTATAGTGGAGGATCCGATATGGAGAACATTGACGGGCCAGAAATTCCGATGGAAGTTTCGCCAGACTGCTGCGCCACAAATGGAGTTCAAACATCGCCGAAAAAACGTCGTGTGGCGCTCACGCCACATTCCCCTGGTTACCAAACTCGATTAAATGCCGTGCAAATGCAATCCTTCCCACCAATTATGCTTCTCGCTTATACTTCAGCCACGGGCAGTGCGCATTTCTTCTGCCGAGATGCCCGATCTGTGGCTCAGCTGCATGCGCTGCGCCACTTTGAATGTGCCCATGTTTACTGTAAAGTTCTACGTGTGTGTGCCCCGCAGCTTCAAATGTATGGATTGGATTTCTTGCAAGAGGATTCTATGGTTTAACGGGAGCTCTGCGATATGAGTTGATTTTCTATAAGTTGCGCCACTGAGGAACAGTCTGAGGGTTGGGTGGCTTTGTAGATTGTAGGTTGTATGGATAGGTCGTATGGATAACCATGGCTGTTTTATCGTATGATTTAGAGGAATCTCCCGTTTCAGAGACTCGAGGGGAACCTCCTGAAAGCTGTGGTGTTTGTAGTAGTTATCTGGGAGACATTTGTGGGGTTGAGATAATTGCAGGACGATTATAATGGGTGTTGTGGATTCTAAGCGGGAAGTACACTGAAGAAACTGTAGTGAAAATTAAGTGAATTGCAGGAAATTGCAGGAATCTTTCACGAAAATTGATAGTAGGGAATGGTTAGAAAAAAGTTGAGATACCTGGTAAAAAGGTGATTGGTTGCTGGTGGTTGTAAAGGCTGAAATGAATACCCCCTGATGCGGTGGGTGTCTGAAATTTATTAATACTGAATTTTTGAGTAGAGTTCATAGTGTTGATTGACGAATGAAGGGGCAATTGTTTAGTTATTAAGCCTTGGAATGGGTTTTCCGGTCTGTTCATTTTCAGAACACTCAAATGACGCCCCTAGTTTGTACCAATGGATCAGCAAGTTGTGGAGATCAACAGACTGAGAAGGAAGAGAAAGTAATGATAAAAACGAGAGAGAAGACGAGAGTAGTGGGAAATTGTCATATGGGATGGAGATATTTTGGTTGAATATGGGATACTTTGGGAAAATATTAAATAAAAGTTTGTTTTGTAAGCTGAATTGATATGAATGAAAATTATGGATATGAATGAATGGTGTATCTTTATGCTCCGCTAAGTCTCAATACTCTTTTTAGATGAGCAGATAGATAACCTGAAAGAAATTGTAGCTGGAGACTTGTACTTGGGAACTTGAGCGCGGATATAGTTGATTTAGTTGATAAGTAAACTAATGTGTCGTTCTCATCAGGCAGTCAATTATATGACTCGCGCTATTCAGATGGTTTGTTCTGCAATGTTTGAAATAGTTGTGTTTTCAGGATTATCTAGAGACATTCTAATTCAAACAGCTTTGCTTACCCTCAAATTGCATTTCCACACTTTCTACGAGTTTTATGGGATCTCCTGCGTTCCGCGACTGACATATCAAATAACGAGAAACATAGATTTCTTACTTTGCTACGTACACATCAATAAGTCCAAGCTAGCTCTAAATTTCTCCATAATACGCTAATCACTATATATCTAATACTGTAACTAAAAGGCAAACAAAAACATCCAGATATCCATACTGAGCCGCAATTGACTCCTCGCCATTCATTCCCAGTCTCTAAAACTTGCCTACTTGCTCGGGAACGATCGTCAAGACCTTCCCAGTGTCTATACAGTTCTCTAAATTAGCAATAACATGCTCTTCCATATGCTTCTGCGTCTCTACAGTATGGGTCCCCAAATGAGGAACTATACACACGGAATCGTTGTTCAGAAGCTCAGGATGCACCTCAGGCTCATGCTCAAAGACGTCGAGGCCTACGTTACGGATTTTACCTGATTTCAAACCTGCTACTAACGCTTCCTCGTCAATAACAGCCCCACGAGCTGTATTAATGATAACCACGCCGTCTTTCATCTTTGCAATTGCTGCAGAATCAATAAGGTGTCTTGTAGCAGCATTTAAAGGCACATTGATAGAGATGACATCAGATTGCGTAAGCAAATCGTCTAATTGAACGTATTCAGCATCTTTCTCAAGTTCAGGGGAAAGTCGGTGACGATTATAGTAAATAATCTTAGAGAACCCAAGCGGGATGCAACGGTCCCTTACTGCACGCCCAATACCACCCATTCCTAAGATTCCCAGGATTTTACCCTCCGGGTCGTGTCCAACGGGGACATTACGCTTCCATTCGCCCTTTTTCAGCTGAGCTGTGCCCTTCGGGAAGTTCCGGAGAGCTCCCAAAAGCAGGAAAAGATGTGTATCGGCGGTGGCGGCGTCGACTTTACCCGGTACGTTAGACACTTGGATTCCTCGGGCCGAGAATGGCTGAATATCGATTTGATCGTAGCCTGCGCCGTTATGGCAGATACATTTGACGGATTTCGGTAGATTTTCGGCTAATTCGGCGTCGAATCTGCCTGTGGCTGAAACGGAGTCGAAAGTACGGTAAATTCCAAAGATATCCGAGTATTTAGTCTTTAAATCAGCAAAGAATTCGTTCCTGTTAGCTGATGTGGCTGTTATAAGTTCTGCTTTTGACCCTAAAGCGGTCCAAGCGTCGTGGGCCCACACGATGCGGCCCAGGAGTAGAATCTTTGGTTTGATAGCTGCCATTTTTCCGATGAGGATGTCTTTGTAATGGTTAAAGTGGCGCAGCGAACTCCGTGTGGCTCAGATGTTGAGAAGAAAACTCGGGAACTGCGGCAATTGAGTCTTCCTCGGTAGTTTAAGTACTTTATGGGCTGTCCCGATTAGGAAGGAGCGGGGGCATCGATATCCCAAAGGGTAAAAGCTTTTCCGAAGCGAGATGTGGCTGAGTGAATATATTGTAGATGGAAAGAGTGGGGAAACGTCATCGGGTATCGGTTTTTTTTACTATTATACTATTTACCATTCTACTATTATAATCATTTATACCATCCAGTATCCTAATTAAGTTCACACATTATATATTTGTCCATTAAAGCAGCAAAGCAGCGGCACCGGCCACAGCCAATCCAACTACTCCGTATCGCTGCGCCACAGGGGCTTCGTTAGCAATGTAAACGGTGGGTTGCGTGCTGTTGCCGGCTTTGGTGCACAGGTGATCTTCACAGGACGTCACTGTTTCCACAACAGTAGAGCCTACGTGGTCGACAGTCGGCACTACGCTGGTTGTCGTCACTGCGCTTGAGCTCAAGGAGCTTTCGGGTTCTTCGGATGATGATGATGATTCTTGTGGGGCAGTCGTCGGCACAGCGGCTTCAAGGGTCTCCAGAACGACCGAGCTTGAAGTCAGGGTGTAGGGGGTGCCAGAAGAGTATGAAACATAGACGTATTCAAACGTTGTAGCCAGAACCGTAGTTCGCATAGTAATAGACGTTTCAGAGAATGTAGTCTGTGTAGTTGTTTGTGCAGCGGCAGCAGTGACAGCTGCAGCAGTGGCAATGGCAGAGAACTTCATTACAACGAGTGGCTTAGTTGGGTGAAGTTATGGGGTTGTGGCTTAGGTGGCTGAGGACCTTACTGTATCAGAAGTGATGTGATTAGATGTGGTTGTAGATGTCTGTGGGTTAATGTGATGGTAAATCAGTGAAATCTGGGATACAGAAGGGAGAAATCAGACAGCGAACTGGCCACTACTTTATAGTCGAATGGTGGGACCATTGCGGTCTGTCAATGAGATGTCAAACTCGCGGTTCCGCGCGTTGGAACTGACAAATTCCAATGCTAAAGGTACGATGATCAATATCCGAGACCCAGATCTCTCCGTTTGCCGTTTCTGGCATTTCACGAGAAGAGAATCTGAATTTGGTGACATAGTGAACCTAATCGAGTAGCTCACCGACAGGCGAGAAGCTCGAAAGAGTGTGAATTTTCGCTGAAAACGGAGGCATATAGTTGATCTTCTTCGAATCCGCTAATGACCTGTGGGTCGTAAGCGAGAGAAGAAAAAGGTCTGTGGAGAGATTATGGGAGAGGAAAGAACAGAGGAGTGGATTAAGGAGTTATTAGAGTAAATAATGGTTAATAATACTCGAAAAATATTCTTTTTCTACGTTATTTGAAGCAAATTGTTCCGGAGTAGGATTTCCTGTGAGGGTCTGACCCGACACCAGACCCTCGCGAGGATGAACGCGATGCGTTATCATAATTACCCGATTCAGCAAAAGCCGTTGAAAGACGCGTCCGAGAGTCGGATATGGAAAATATCCTACTCCGACAAAGAATTGACGGATAGACGCGTAAACACGTCTTGAAACGGGCGCAAACAGATGTCAATCAAACAGAAACGCGGAGAAATGTCATTGAATAGCCGAATTCAGCAAAATGGGTGGATAAACGCGGCATTCTTAATGGAATATTGCCAGTCAAGTGAAATTCTACGGTCTAGAACAGATAAACGACGCGTCTTTTTCAGTAATTTGAACATCTAGCTCAGAGTGGAATTGGTGGAATTACGTACTTGAAGAAAGTTCTTACAAAAGTTTCACAGGGCTATCGAGCGGCACTATCCAGTTCTCAAAAGCAGTAGAATACGCTCGACTCGTTTAGTGGATCTGCAGCTCGGGTATGCTATTCTAGAACTATAGATGGGCTGCTTGTTGGAGCTGATGGGAAACTCCGGCTGCAACTGCAACTACAACTGGAACTACAACTACAACTACGAACACAACTGGTTATCGGAAGGTGAACAACGAATCGATCGCTAATCAATCGCTAATCAATCGCGTCGACAATTGGATTATTACGCAATGGGCTTTCAGAGGTGTGCTGTGATACTTGATACTCGCCTCACTGGGTGCCAAACAGTATAACTAGACAGCCATTAATGCTTTGTAGCCATCTATAAGCCATTGCAGCCTTTAGATCATACAAGTCATAGTAATTTGTAGTATTTCGTAGTTATAATATACCCATCTTCTCCTCGTCTGCTTACGTGATCCGAAGTAATATATTTAGATTAGGTGATCGTTAATCCACCAATGCTCGACTGTATCCTTCGCTCGTCACGCGGTGCTGCATACCGTCTTTATTAGATACATCGATGTACTTCATCGGTCATTGACTTTCAGAAAATACGCCAATTTTTTTTTTCATCAGATCGACCTCATTCTGTGCTGTGTCGTTCACAGGACCCGCCGCACAAACTGGAGGTAACGGAACTGAGAGAACTGCCAAATGTAGCCCCGCAAACAAGGCCGCGGATTCTCTGAACCTATTGATGTTACCCGTTACCCTTTGCTCGGCAAATCTCGGACCTCCGCTCGGTTTCGCGTAAATATTCCTTTCGGCTTGCTATCTTGATTACATTTCATTTGTCTCATCAGTGCCGTGCGCCGAGTTAATAATAGCGAAAAGGAAACTCAATCTTTGCATGTTTGGAAATCCGCCTTTTGCCTGCCTGATTCGGCTAGGTGGTCTGTCAGAAGGATCAGACAGGTAACGGCTAATATAAGGTTAGACCGAGTTTATTTTGCTCGGATTAATTATTGCTGTACAGAAGAATAATGTAGATAGAACAATAGTCTCGAGATCACATTTACAGCGGCAAAAGCCAGGTGCAATTTGAAGAAATATTGCCTGTAACAAAAGACAGTATCAAATATGCTGTATATAACATAAAATGTGCTTCTCAAAGTGAGTCTTGAGTTGATGTTAAAGATAACAAAGATACCATTAGGGTTTGTACTTAGCAGATCGAGCTCGTAACTTAAACAAGATTCAATGGTAGCTCCGCTTTCCGGTCAGCGGGAAAACTTTATGTCAGCTCGTATCCCACCCCCAACAGGTATATATAGATCAAATACAACTAAATTGAGGTGTAAATGTATCAAACTGGTTAATCTGCCGCTGACTAGGAGCCCAGTCTAAGACATTCAATTACAAAATTGTTGTTGTCACGGGCCCTGCATTACATGCGGGGCAAGTCCAAGAGCAAAGTGCATGTTATGCCCCTGTGCCTATACAGCGAAACCCTATTTTAAACCGTAACCCTCCATTTCGTCTTAGGGCTTTGTTAAGCCTCGGCATACAGCATACAACAGGAACTTTAACGTACTTTATATTAAATCTCCAGTCAACCTCCTAGAAGGTGCCAGCAACAGGGGATTTCTTCTCAGTTTGGTCTATGTTGGCGTTGTTTCAGAAACAGAGGACCAAAATTATTTAAATGCGTCCCAACAGGGAATCTTTACTACCAAAAGGCGCATGGCACCGTCAGGAGATCTCACTGGAGATTTTCTCAGATCCTTACACATTCCAACGCTGTATGTACACCTACAATGACCTTATTCCTCAGTATCGAAGACCGGTCGGTGGTGGCGGTTCGCAGCTCTTCCGTTTGAATTCATATTTTGCCCGGTGATTGCCGCTTCCGTGTGGAAAACGGGCAAGAAACAATGAGCAACGTCACCATCGGACTCTTAATTCCCGGATCGGGATCACGGATTGCTCGATCGGGAATGGAGCGCCTGTGCCGATTACCATTGGGCGAACTCAAATTCATATTGTTCTGCAGGAGACTATGGCTTTACATGAATTATGCTTAGAGAAGCAGCACTTTTGAACTATTGAGAAAAAAGAGTTACATATAGCTGAATATTTATTGTAAACTTTGAGAGCACTTTCAGAAATATATCCATTTTACTCTTTTTGCCTCTCTTAAACCTGTAAGCACCTACCAGAGGGGGTGGAATTACCTTCCGAAAACAGATGAACAACCTTATGAGTCATTTTCCTAATTAGTAACCCAGATATCTAATCAGAAACAGCCTTAACTAAATGCGATGTCATTGGGACAAAGGTCGAGACTAAACGGAGTATTAGCTGCGACATGCTGGTGTAATATTATTTAGATACTGATTGTTCGATTTGGGTGATCACAGGCAAGATCAGAGCCTGAACATCTCATATTGCAGCTCTTGGTTGTCGTGATACTCTTCCCTAGCTTTATTCACACTACTATGTACGCAAACAGGAGTTTCAGGTGTTGAGTACCAAATTTATGGATCAAACTTGCTACTACTTGAACTGTCTCAACAGTATGTATGTCCTGTGTCTTTGTTTCAATCGTCCTAAAATTATTAGCAACTATTGGTCACGTATTGAAGAAAGACAAATTGCAACGGTATAGGGCTTTGCATATCTAGATAATGCTTTATTTTCCATCTATGACAGACTCGTATGTGCATATCAATATGCATACGTAGCAACCTAAACTATAATACTTTGAAATCTCCAAATTAAGATTTTAAGGCTCCTCTGAGACACTGAACTAAGCGTAGGTCTTGCGTTTAAGTTCCGTAAAGTCAAACCCTACCTTTCACAATACTCACTAAATTAGTTTCCGTGTACGTAACAGAGCGGAAATCAACGATAGAAATTCTGCGTTCACCTGCCGGGAATGCCATATACCGAGTGAAATTGGGCGCCAAAATCTGACTTGCAAACTTAGCGTGCCTAGAACGTGATCCAAGCGCTGTACCTACAGCTAAAAATGACACACAGTGCTTGGCCCAGCATCAGTAAGTGAACCCTTACAATCAGGTGCCTGTCCGGGAACAACAATAGGACAATGCAATCTTGAGTATTGCTAACATAAAGTCCTCATTAGACTCTGTTACTAGCCGCAATAGACATTGTTTTAGGCGTACCAGTAAACCCTACTTTGACACTGTCTCTTCATTAGAACGCTACTTGTGTTACCAGGACTGACAACTACGAGAAACAACATGACAGAGTGCAAAACCTAAACCAGGATTTGTGTCAAAGGTGGATTTGAGGCGTTGATAATTTCTTTGGTTCTAGTGATTTCCAACGGTATTGATTTGTGTGTAATGCAGTCAGACCAGTGTCTGCTTTGTTGATCTGCGTAGCCGGTATACATCGCTCAAGTTTGCAGTCACTACAAGCTGATTCTGCCTTGTTGTACTCGATAATTTATTTCTGTAGAACTGACTGGAATGATTGGAACAATAGTGCTTCAACTCAGCGCCAGTTTCCGGTCTTTCTTTGTGCCTGGAACGGAAACGGATTAAACTCGGCAACCCAATTCACACTTGTACATAGAACTTTCTATCGTTGTTCCTGAACACAATAACGTTTGAAACGGAGGGCCTCAAAAGGCAAGTAATTTCTGCACCATTCACAGTATCACCCTGGCATCACACAAGGCGCATTTCGATGGGTGAGACAAGAAAATCGCTTGCAATGTTTCACATTCTAACGGCTTGAAACCTCCCCCTTTTATGTCGTTCCACTATCAGAGTATTTACTCCATGAATCTGTCAACCCCACATTGATTTTATGAATTTCCAGGCAATAAAATGATCTCTTTACCTTGATATGTCAGAACATTTGTGGCGTACTAGGTTAGCCTGCCACAATATTGTTCTAGCTTAATGATCAAAAAATCTAACAGCCAACCGGAGTTAACATCCCCTAACTCTGCCCCCACATTGTCTTGAACCTGTCAGAATTCCGTGGAATCCTGTAACCAATAAAGTTCCAATATATACTGAGAATTCTACGAGTATTGCTGGCTATACACCTTCTACTTCCGACAGGATAAGGCGTATAGGTGCCCGTGAAATGTATTGAATTAAGGTTGGATTTGACGTCCAAACTCTAACTGGAAGCTAACCGCTTTCGGCGGAAGATTGAGGCACCGTACAAACTCTAAACCTTAAGTCGATCAAATCAGTATCGTTAGAAGAATAGTGAAAACCACCTACCAGCTCAAATCCTGTTCTGCAGGTGTGACAGAAATAAATACCTGGCCCGTCCCATAGTATTTGATATTTGGCAGAGCCGCATTGTCTTCACTGCTTCAATGTATCACTTTTTGACTGGAATGTTCTCACTTTCAACCAGTTTATCGACTTATTGAATTTCACTGACACTGCATTATCATTGCAGTTGTCAAGTCTTACAATTAACTATTACTTCTGACTTATCACCAACGCCATACATTGCCATACATTGCCACACATTGACATACACTGACATACACTGACACACACTGACACATCACCACATTTGCATGTCGACTTCTATTATCCCCATGTACGATCGGAATTTCCATTCCGCCAACTCACTCCGTCTGCCACCGCTGACACAGACCAGCACGGCCCTCGCAATGTCACACCCTTCATTACCACAACCCCTCCCGCCAATCCCTCACAACAATGACTCCTTTGCCTTCACATTACACGCATCCCGAGATTCAACCACAGGCACAATGCGGCGGCACCACTCTCTGCAGGATCTTGCAGGTTCCGTTAAGCGCTCGCCTTTACAACTGCCTTCTATCAATGATTTATTCCAAGATTTACAACCACCAACAATGCCTAGCCCTGGTTCACTGCCTGCCACAATCCCAACTACCACAATGTCACACCCTGCCACACCAACAGCTTTCTCCCTTCCGTCTTTGGAATCTCCCTACACTCACGAGCCACGCCGAATCCCGAACGGAACTCTGATGGACTCCTCTTCCGTGTCTTCGTCATCTTCAAGTCTCGGCTTGGCCCATTTAACTCCGAACCCGAGTTATGCGAGATTCCCGTCGCCAGCGACTTCCACTTCTACATCCGATTCGGAGCAGAAATCTGCCACAGGAGGGGTATCCCCGCGCTTGAGTACAAATACAATTGCGGGGTCAACAATTACAAATCCTACTTCCGATCACACAAACAGAATAAAGAAACGGAGATCGAATTTACCGAAAAACGTCACGTCAATCCTCATGGTTTGGCTTTCGGAACACATAAACCATCCGTACCCTTCGGAAGCCGAGAAATCGGAACTTTTAAAGCGCACGGGACTCACCGGGTGTCAGCTGTCTAATTGGTTTATCAATGCGCGGAGGCGGAAAATCTCGGGATTGTCGTCCGGTAAGCTGGTGCTGAAACAGGGGAAACAGAAGAAGAAGAAAGAGGAGTTGCGGACGGTATAACGGAGATGCGGGAATCACATGGGAATTTGTGATCCGATTTGATCCGATAGCAGTGCGGGGCACGGCGGGGCACAGCGGGGCATGGAGGGGTAAACCAGGCGGTGAATTTGATTATTTGGTGGGGATATTTTATTATGGATTTTCAGGATAACCCGAGAAAAGCGGGATATTTTTTTTTTTATATTAATTTTGATGGGTAAATGTGGGAAATATTGGAAAGATATAAGCAAATTTGAGACTTTATTTGGAGTAAATGAGGATAAATTCCAGCAGTTTATGAGCCTGGAATTTAACGAGTTTTCTTCAATTAAAATCGTTGTTGTTTATTTAATACGTTAATCTTTGAATAATTCGCATGTCATCTATTCACTTTCTATGGAAAAGGAAGTAAACAGAAAGCACACAACAAGCATGGACATTTGTATATTAGGAACTGAATTGAGGGGCCGGAAATAAGAATATGTATATCAGTATATATAATGGATATACAGGAGTTATAAGCATATGCATGAAAGGTATAAAAGGAGGATTGTAGGATTGGAGAGGAGGAGGGGAAAGGAGGAAAGGAGGAAAGCATGGGTTATAGATGGGTTATAGATGGTATAAGAAAGATATGAGAGGAATAGGAAAGATATGAGAGGTATAAGAAGGGATTAGAAAGAGAAAAAAAGGTATAATTGGTATAAAATGGTCGGAGAAAAGATATAAGAAAGGAATAAAATGGCCGGAGAAAAGTGTAAGAAAGATATGAAACGTAGAAGGGAAGGAATAACAGTTATAAGAGCTAGAAGAGCTATAAGAGCTAGAAGAGATCTGAGAATTGTATAAAGGACTAAGAAAAGGCAAAGGAAAGATATAAGAAGTATAAGAAAAGGTAGAAGAGACAGAAGAGGGGATATAAGAAGTATAAGAAGTATAAGGAAAGGTAGAAGAGATAGAAGAACGAGGTAAATGGTATAAGAGAATATATAAAGAATATAAAGTCTATAAAGGATATAATGGAAGAGTAAATAGTATAATTATCATTCTTGTTCGTATTTTCAATCGTCAATACAATTATCATTCCTGTTTCGCCATTTAATCGTCAATACAACTATTTTCCAGCTAATGGCCTCATTGACGATGAATTTACGGTGTTTAACGGCTCAACTCGAATCAAATTCAAGCATAGCCTTCTCATTATTCTCATTATTCTCATCATTCTCATCATTCTCATCATTCTCATCATTCTCATCATTCTCATCATTCTCATCATTCTCATCATTCTCATTATCTATACAGCTCAACCTACAATGAAAAACGAATCGAATATCCCGTTATTCTGGATAACTAACGGGATGTTTGTCTGAATAATATATTTATCTCCTGGATTTACTGATTTCCTTGCTGGAAAACAGCTGGAAAAACCAGCTTTCAATTCGTAATAAAGAAGAAACCAAAGCCGAAGATTAGCAGGAAAGATAGAATAGAATAAAAATCCATGAAAGAACGAAATAACAGGGAAACCAAATAAAACTAAATAAATAAAATCAATCAAATAAACCGTATAAATCAAACAATTCAAACAAATCAAAAGAATACTCCATCAATCGTATCTTCTCAAAACTACGAGAGATTATTCGCTTACTACCTCTTATTCAACGGAAACAAATTCATTTCCAATTATCTGAATATTCCCCTCTCTGCTGTTTATTGAATATATTGTATATACTCCTGTCTGCTATTTACAACCCGAAAAGCAAGAAAATTGCTATCAAGAACACCTGTATTTGATAGCTATAAAATGCTCCTGATTTCTACTCGGATATACCGAGGGGCCCCGCATCTCCGTGGCTTCGGCAACGGGCGGGCATTCCAATTATCCAATATCCGTGCTGTTAAACAGCAATAATCATAAATGCACTGAACGGAAGAACCGACGGCTGATCGTTGCTATGCCGTGCCAAGAAGGAGGTGTTGCCGATGGCTCGGAAACCAGGAGACGCATATTAATATAAAAATAGAACGACAAAACAATCGGAAGGTTTGAAAAAAGGGCAGGGCATTGTAGGCTGGTAGATATAATAAAATAAAATAATTCAATACGATATATACAGTAAATAAATCTACAAAGGTTGATATATGATGGAGAATACCGTCGTTCACAGCTCGGGTCGAGGGAGGATTCAAATCATAGAGATTGGAGGATGGAAGTATCAGTTGAAGGGGTCTAAAGAGAGCTCAGGAGTCAGAAATCTGTCATAAATATTGTATTATCGAGGAGTTTCTTGCTCCGCCTTATTAAAGGATATAAATGTCAGTTTCTTGAGAATGGAAAAACAGAAAAGCTTTGAACTGAAGGAAAGAAGGATATAAATAGAATATAGAGAGCAGAGAGTGCGGAAAAAAGACGATATCAGCACTGAGAAGATGTTTGAAAGCTTTAAAAGCTGGAAAACGTAGAAAATAATTGAATATTATTAATATAATAGAAGAAAATGATTATATTCCCTTTAATTTCCGCGTTCTTAGGGCTCATGGAAGATTTTCGCACATTTTTCTCAACGATAATAGAGATGGATGTAGAGATATTGAATACCATCCTGTCTGCTGGTTTGATTTATACTATTATACGTTATAAATTACAATATATTAATGGCGATATACATATATATTCAAAGGTTTAATTGGATTATAGGATATTATCGAGAAAGCAGAGTTGTGAAGCGTAAAGTACAACGGAGAACCGTAGCAGTGAACGTAAGAGAGAATAACGGGATAAATTCAGGATATTCTTTTATGTTTTTCTATAATCTTGTATATTCTGCTATATTCTTCTATTTTTCTGCTATTTTTCTGCTATTTTTCTGCTATAATCTTGTATACTCTTCCATATATCAGCCCGTTTCCCATCTCCTTGACTATCCGGCTTTCCACCTATTCTACCACAGCCCTAACAACTATCACCGTTCATAAAACTGCTATTTCCTGCCTTTTTGAACAGCAGAAAAACTGGCAACTCGGCAGTTTCCTTTTTCCTGCTCTTTGTTCGTTTATTGACCAATCATCTATACATTCCGTCAATTCTATGCTTCCTCATCTCTCTTCCCTTCTCACCTTTGCCCAGCCAATTTAACAGCATATTCTCCCCTCCTGTTCCCCTCATATTCCCTCCTTGCACGGCTTCAACTTCTGACCGCTCATCACATCACATCATCTCTGAAACTGTCTACTCCTACTGCACTTGCTACGGCACTTCCTGCTTACAACTATCAACTACGGGTTGATTGCCATTGATGAAATGAAACTGCCAGTCATTTATTCAACTATTCCTATACATGAAAGTACATGAAAGCGAGATGTCATGAGGAGGAGAAGCAGGAAAGATAACCATTAAACCACCTGAGATTTGGCATTGAAATTCGAGTTATTTACGAGGTTTCAGTGATGGAAAAGGGTAAAGAAAATCCAGTAAATGATGCGAATGAGATGATCGGAATGATCGAAATGAGATGAATGAAATGAGAGGAATGAAATGAAATGAAATGAATTGAAATAATCCACGGTATAGAATGGAATGAGCTAATTGAACTAAACTTGTGAAGGAGTAACAAATTGCTGGATTTCCATCATATTCTCAAGGGATACTCAAGGGATTTACAAGGGATATTCAGTTCTAGAACTACTACGCTTGGTACTACGCTTGGTACTACGCTTGGCGGATTATAATACCTCTATAAAGAATGAAACGAGTTCAAGTTGAACAGATTGAATTAAAGTATAGACGGATATGAGAACGAGAATTAGTAGAATGACCAAACAGTACATTCGAATTAGTAGAATGACCAAAGAATACATTCACTTTCAGTATGAATTAAATAAGTACATTCACTGCTAAAACCGACTACCCTGAAGAACCAAACATCAACTGATTATCAAGTAAAACGACAAATCACCACATCTCAGCCTGTATCAGAAAGGAATTTACCACGCTTGCCTTTCCCCATTCCGCAGTACCAAAGTACTCCCCGAAATATATTCCACTCCTTACTTCTCCAATACCTCTCCTGGAAACTAAACGACATCAACGAACTGGGAAGCCGACTGACAAGAACCGTTGAATAATCACCGAGATGAACCCATTTACAGGCCAAATAGTGGATTGTAATACCTCTTTCAGTTTATAACGGTCTGAAGCCTGGCAACTGACACGCTGATGGCTCATGGCCGTCTTTCTATCTACGGTGCTCGGAGTTCTAGGCTTACATCACTTTTCACTCCTCCTTCAAAAATTGCATTAAGCTCAGGCGAATTACGGAATTTGATTTCAATAACCCCACACAGAGGTTAAAGTTCGAGCACCGCGCGGAACTTTATATAGGGTTTGGCCCAACTCTAACTTTATGCCGGTCCGTGCATAATCCTATCCGTACATTTAAAAGCCTCGTCCTAAATTGGCTATCGAAAGCGAGGTTGCAAAACCCCAATTATCGATTACGCTATCATGTAGTTCGGCAAACTCACAGGAACTGAGCGGAACTGAGCGGAACATCCGTCGCTGTTCTTCCGCGTTTCCGCTTCCATATCTGCAAATTTACAACCAGATTGCACGCGTTTTCCGCTGTTTCATTTCAATATTTCTCCGATCCGCATCTATCTTCTCCGGTCCACTCCCGCCATCTTCTCCGCTTCCTCTTTCTTACCCCTCCTACCCCTCCAAAACCCCGCTATAACTCAATTTTCCTACACACTATAATCAAAAGGACCCCGCTTTAACGACTCGGCCCGAATCCGTGCCAGCAAATCGTAGTTAACCTCCTTCGGCACCACAGAATCATGCCGATAAGCCGGATGTTTGCGTACAAACTCCCGAATCCACGTAGCCGCCGTCGGAATCGTCCCGTCAGCTCGGCGTGACACAAACTGAATATACTCTTGAATCTGTGTAACTTCCGGCCCGTTTTCTCCGTATTCTTCAGCCACAAACCGCTCCACCATCGGCATTACAATCCCGTTTATAATCTCCGAAACGGTCATTTCTTCTACGCCACAATTTGCCCTTTTAAACCAAAACTTCTGCGCCACAACTGCGCCACGTTGGTGGCTTCGGCTCATATTTTCTTCCGATAACGTCATCGGAATATACCAATCCACGTTATACTTTGCAATTGCGGCGAAAATCAAGGTAATAACAACGGCATACGCGGCGTTTTCGAAATCCGTTAATTGAATGTCCATACTGCGGAATTCGACGCGCCATCCGATGGAATTCTGCCGCAAAGGCGGCGGTTTGAACCGCATAGTTTGCCAATTTGTGGATTGAATATTCTCAAAATGATCCGAAGATGCCGAATTGTCCTGAAACAGTAATTCGTCAAATACCACAATCGCATCTCGGATAAACAAATGTCCGAAATGCCGAGCAAGCGGCTCGTCAATCCCGGCTGCCACCAACTGATTAACAACTTTGTGGTTCACTGCCATGTCAATATCGTTATATTCCGAGCGGAAATGCGATCCGCCGGGCCGAATATACGTAGAATCTCCTAAATAGCATTCAATACAGTCGTATCGGGATTTTCTGATTGTGTAATCCGAGCCCGGGTTTGCTTCCGCTTCTTTTGCCGTTTTTGGCGGTCTGCCGGCTTCTTTTGCCGTTCTATCATCCACAGAAGCGGCTATTACATTCCATCTAACGTCCCAATCGGCTAAAAAACCCCGAAATATCGGAGTTGCCGCTGTCAGAGCAAGAAATACAGGCGCTAAAACTGACATTGTGTCATATAAATACCGAGCTTGATGGATATTTCGGCTCTGATACGTCACTTGTAAACAGGAACAGCCCATGCCGAATCCCATTGCGTCCATATAAATATGGTTGAGTTTAGCCGCGCCTGCCGCTGCTTCTGTGTCTTCCGGGTATTTCCGTTGGTCCCACGGGATTGTCGGGTCTCTAAAAGGGGTAATTGTGGCGCAGTCTCGGAATAGCGGGACGTTTATAGCCACTTTCGACCCTCTACGCCGTCGGATATTAGCCGTTAAAGTGGGGAATCGGGCGTGTTCGTTGATTACCTCATCGGGAAGGAAAAAACTCCGAGCCACAGGACCCGATGCGGGGTATGCGGGGTAGCAGAACCCGGGAACACCGAGATGCGGATAGCATGTGATTGTCAATGGAACAAAAACAACGCGTCTTCCGTCGGGGAGTGCCAAATTAGGCAACTCAGCCACAGTTATTTCCCGTCTTTGCCGCATATTCGATTCTACTGAGCACAAATCCGAGGCAGATCGGGTAAAAGGCCGAGCCGGCGTGGCTTCTAGCATAAATCTGCCGTATTCGGGGTGGAAAATGACATTGTGGTTTGTGGCAAGTTGGGATTCTTTGGCGGAAAGCCGGGAAAGGAGGGGGGTGGAGATGAGGGCGAGAAACACCGAGGATTCCGAAGGATCCGAGGATTCCAAAGGATCCGAGGGGTTCGGAAGTGCCAAGAAATCCGCAGAATCCGAGGATTCGGAAGATTTCGGATTTACGGAAGATTTCGGATGTTCCGAGGATTCCGAAAAATTCCGAGATTTTACAATATCCGAAGATTCGGAAGATTCGGAAGATTTCGGATGTTCCGAGGATTTTTCGGAAAAATTCGGAATATCCGAAGATTCCGAAGATTCCGAAAAATTCCGAGATTCGGAAGATTTCGGATTTTCGGCAGATTCCAAAGATTTCGGATTTCCGGCAGATTCCGAAGATTCCGAAACATTCCGAGAATCCCGAGAATCCCGAGAATCCCGAGAATTTTTAACCGAATTTATAGCGGTTTGTGTAACTCCGTTGATGCCATTTTCGGCGTTTTCCGAATTTTCCGAATTTCCCGAATTTTCACCATTTTCACCATTTTCGCCATTTTCACCATTTTCACCATTTTCGGCATTTCCCGAATTCCAATTTCCACCTGACGGAACAGCCGTTTCTCCACTAAAATTCTGTAAATTATTAACCGGTAAATCCTTTGATAAATCCTTTGATAAATCCTGAGAAATCACAGAAATCTTTGAATTACCATTAATTTGATCAAAATTATGAGAACTTCCATTAATTTTAACCGATTCACCATTAATTCCATTCAATTTCTCACTTTTCTCATCGCCTTTCCCAGCTTTCCCAGCTTCTTTCTTCCCTTCAACAAAAGCTACTAATATATACTCAACTTCATCACCCCATAAGAAAGGATCGTTATCTCTGTTGAAATGTTCTTTAAAGATATTTTTTAGTTGTTCGATTCCTTCTTTTCTTACGTGTTCTGCGTGTTTTTTCGCTTCATTCCAATGAAGGGGAGTCCCAAGAGATCTGGAGAGTTAGTAAAGTGAATGGAAGGGGGGGAAAATGGCGGGAAACGAGGAAATGAGAGAAATGGGAGGAAATGGGAGGAAATGGGAGAAGAATTGAGAGAAAATGAGAGAAAATAGAAGGAAATGAGAGGAAATAATGAGGAAATGAGGAAATATGGGAGAAAATAAAAGGAAATAAAAGGAAATAAAAGGAAATAAGAGAAAATAAGGAGAAATGGGAGAAGAAATGAGGAAAATGCTGGAAAATTAGTGAAAATAAACGGAAATAAAAGGAAATAAAAGGAAATAATGAGGGAATGAGAGAAGAAATGCGGGGAAATGCTAAAAAATAAGAGAAAATAGAAGGAAATGGGAGAAATTTGAATAAAAAGAAGGAGAAAAGTAGGAAAGGGTAAGAAAAAAGTAGAAAATGTAAGAGAAAAGTAGGAAAATACGAGAGGAAAGTAGGAAAATACGAGAGAAAAGTAGGAAAATCAATCAAAATAGGAGAAGAAAAGTAGTAGAAAAGTGGTAGAAATAGAGGAATTAAAGAAAGAGAAAAGTAAGAGAAATTATAATAATTAAAGGAAGGAAGAAATAATAGAAATAGAGGAATTAAATAGGAATTAAATAGGAATCAAATAGGAATTAAATAGGAATTAAATAGGAATCAAATAAGAGAAAAATAAAAAAAGTACAAGAAATTAAAGTATGAGAAAATTGGAAGAAGTAAAAAAAAAAACCAAAGTAATAGAAATATGGAAATTAAAATAACAGAAGATCAAATCGAAATGTAAGGATTAAATAAGAAAAAGGCGGGAAAGAAAGTAAGAGGAAAGTAGGTAAAAATCAATAGAAATACAAGAAAAGTAAGAAAAAATTAACAGAAAAGTAAGGAAATTATAAGGATCAAATAAGAGAAAAGTAGAAGAAAATAAATAAAATTGAAAATAAGAAAAAGAAGAGAAAACTAAGAAAAATAGAATAATTAAGGTAGGAGAAAAGTAAGCAAAATATAAGAATTGAATAAGAGAAAAAGTAGAAAACCTTTGATAAAAATATAACAAGATTAAAAGAAAATTAATACAATTCTTTATAGAAGAAATTTAAAGGACTACAAGAACTACGAAGATTGTAAAAATAAGGAATAAAGTGAGAAACTTGAGAAACTTGAGAAAAGTGAGAGGAATGAAAATTGAAAAAATGTAATAGAAATAAGAAAAATTAAGAAAACTACAAGAAGAAAGTGAAAGAAACAGAATAATTAGTAAAGAAAGGAAAGGAGAAAAAAGAATTAAAGAAAGAAAAAAAAAAAAAAAGAAATCAAACTGAAAAGAATTAAAAGAAACGAAAAGAGAGGAATAGAAATGAAGATTGGTGAATGAAATGTAAAATAATAGAAAAAGAAGAAAAGTTAAAGAAAAAACGTGAAAATAAGCAAAGCGAAATGAGAAAAATAAGAGAATTAAGAGAATTAAGAGAATTAAGAGAATTAAGAGAATTAAGAGAATTAAGAGAATTAAGAGAATTAAGAGAATTAAGAGAATTAAGAGAATTAAGAGAATTAAGAGAATTAAGAGAAATGAAAGGAATATTCAATATAAATAGCTGAAAAAAGGAAATGAGATAACTGGGAATTTAGAGAATCAGAATTAAGAGAATTTTTTAAAAGAGTTGAGATTTGAGAGAATCAAAAGAGTTCAAGAGGTTGAGAGAGTTGAATAGGAATATTAGGAATCTTAGGAATAATAGAAATAATAGAAATATTAGGAATATTAGGAATCTTAGGAATCTTAGGAATAATAGAAATAATAGAAATAATAGAAATAATAGAAATAATAGAAATAATAGAAATAATAGAAATAATAGAAATAATAGAAATAATAGAAATAATAGAAATAATAGAAATAATAGAAATAATAGAAATAATAGAAATAATAGAAATAATAGAAATAACAGAAATAATAGAAATAATAGAAATAACAGAATTAACAGAATTAACAGAATTAACAGAATAGAATAGAAATACTACAAATAATACAACTATCAGAGATAAAAGAATAAAGTGAATATAAATGAGAGAATCAATAGAAATTAAATGCTTTAAAGGAATAAACGAGATAGAAATTGAATAAAAATAAGCAAAAAATAAAAGAAAATAAAGGGAGAAATGGAATAAAAGGAGAAAAGGAATAAAAAGAGAAAATGGAATAAAAGAAATGAAAAGAGTAAAACTGAATAAATATATAAATATACAAGAAAAATAATAGTAATAGTAATAGTAATAGTAATAGTAATAGTAATAGTAATAGTAATAGTAATAGTAATAGTAATAGTAATAGTAATAGTAATAGTAATAGTAATAGTAATAGTAATAGTAATAGT
>JAKTRH010000109.1:0-45628 GCA_030579575.1 Sporopachydermia lactativora
CTTGATTCTCTCCCTCTTCCAGAGAGTCTGCAGATTTCTGCAGATTTGTGCATACTAGCGTACACCAACTTAAAGTCATTACAGTTTGCGCTTGTTTGTAAAAAAATGCTGTATTTTTGAGAAATCCGGGCTTTCACAGTTCGGCAGTTGGAACGATCGTTAAAAAAGACGACGTAGATGACTCAGAAGAGTACAGTGGCGAACACTGCGCCACAGTGTTCCTGAAAAATTGTTACATAATACGGAAAAGCAACGACCGTGAGTGGTGGCTTGGACGGCGGACGGAGCTGCAAGTTCCCAGCACGCCGGAGAAGGCGCAAAGTTCAAAGAACAGACATCACGCAATACTGTCTGCAAATATATCATATATTGGACTGTTTTTTTCCCACTTACCAGCTACAATTCAGCCACATTCAGATCATATTAAGTCAAGGAACTGCGCCACACTTTCATCTATTTCTGGAAACCGGTAAACTGTAACTGCTTAGCTCCTCTGAGCGGGGTCCAAACTTAAACCGGTGGCCAAAAGAGTGTAAGAATTCGGATGCGCTTACCCAAAACGAAATGCACGGATTAATATTCCATTTATAGAAGGTGGTTTATTAAAGAGGTGGGCGAGACATCATTACGAGGACTTGCGAATGTTTAGAAATTATGAGGAACTGACAAATTTTCGATTAAAATTTGCTATCACATAGATCAATATCAGCTAGAGGTTAAGTCTTTGAAGACTCGAAAAGCGCTATATCCGACTATTAGCTCATAAATTCATAGATAGATATGTCATTGTTCATACTTTGGGTGCTGACGTATGCAAGTGACAAGCTTAAGGTTTAGCGCAGAGCTCACGCAGGAGCTTAAAATTAAATGTCAACTTTATATTGAACCTGAAAACGTTAAACAATCACCGTCAAGACTCCAGAATTTATGAAAAACCGTTAAGTGGAATCATTCTAGGGTTGGAAAATCAGCGTATTACACTGAAAATTAACGCTAATACAGCGCAGTCTTATAAGTATTTTTTTCCTTGTGAAAGCCGCTCATAACATCTTCATAGTGTGGCTTCATCGCGATTCGCCACTTAGCTCCTATTCTAGTCAACGACGAAGTTAGCGAAGCAAACTTTCGGGCTCTGAACAGACACGGTAAAAAATATGACAGATTAGAGTCACCAAAGTGATATTATAGTAGAAAACAGAACTGCTCAAAATGGGCATAGAACAATTGCTGCAGCTCGGAATTATTTTAGTGAACTTCAACAGCAAAATGTAGTTTGTTCCTGAGCTAAAACCGGTAATTTCGTAACCGTTACGAGAAATGCCGAAATCTGTTTCAGTCATTTTCCTAAATCAAGAATTCCTTTTTGGGGCGGAGTATTGTGGAAACCTTACATGGGTGCTTTCAAGTGCATTAACGTTTCTAGGTGGGCAATCTATGAAAATCAACCCGATTCCTATTACTGATTGGAGATCACAACTGTTGAAAAAGAGAGTAGCTGTAAGCAGGATTATAAGCTAAAACGTGCTGGAGATGAAACTGAGAGTAATACAGCCAAGAAATTCCGCTTGCAGTACAGATTTGGGCATCTATGAACGTGGAAAGTTCCATTTCGATTTTAGAATCCCTTCTAGACCACTGATGACAGCTTGGACGTCTAAAAGATCTATTGTTCTTGAACAGGGATTCTATTGTCTGAATTAGCTTGTGAATGTCATAGTGTTCAGGATACCAGGCGATGAGTGTGAAAAGAGTGGCGGGATATCACTATTTGCTGGAATGCCACCCTTATGCCTTCACTTGTGGAATGGTGAAATCTCAATAATTCTTTGCTACCGTTATAGAATGAGATATTTGACGAGTTTTGGTTGGAAGGATTGCTTGATGTAATATATTTGGGGTGATGCACAATTCTGCAAGTGTATGCAGGACTTCGGACCAAATGTCGCACCTCACTCGATGTAGCAAGTGAAAAAGCAATAAGGTTTCAACTAGTCTGTATTATTGAGCGCTATGATTTTAACTCGAAAACCTTATTTGGATCAGTCCCTTCATCTTGCTCGAAGATTTCGAGGAGATTTCCTGGTTTATGTGACTATCCAGTAGAGTTATTGTTTTTCCAACAAAGAGAATTTTTCTTTAAAGGGCTGGATACTACTTATTACTCTGGAAGATTCTTAAAACACTCTGGCAAAGATATAATCGATCATTTAAGATTGATGAACTGGTCAGAACATATATTTGACCCGAACTGGTTGGACAGTCAATTGCTAACAAGATACATCAATGGGACCCAACTTATGTGATGTTCTGGGAAAATTTATGAGGTGTATTCTGAACTAAAGAACTAATTTTAACTGAAAAACTGGTGATATTTTGTTTTGAAGTTTCCATAGTTGACATTGAATGAATTCTAATGGATTTATTAGTTCATCAAAATACGGCCCTAGACAGAGTATATAGTTACAATGAGCAATTATGGTCAATTCTGGAACTAAAAAACTCTTCTTCGTTGATTAGCTCGAAGACAAAATTGTTATTCTTATTGTTAAATTCTCTTTCAAGTACATCATAGCCTATTAGTCCGGTATCCGTTCGTTGATGTCAATCTCACAGTAGTCTGTCTCTTCAATCAGTACAACGAACAACAATTAAATCGAATTATAGCATTTGCGAATTCCAAGCCATATAATTCTGACAGACAAGCATGAGCATTAATGGGCGCAAAATAGGTTCGCACTGCAACCAGAAAACTGTAAAGCCGAAAAGGTTATCTGAGTTAGACAACAGCCGACTTTTGCTGATCTATCAATATTGAACACAGCTCAGAAACATGTGAGTAAAAGTTGATAGACCTGTCAACTGTATTTACTCGCCTACTCAACTAGCAAGACTACAGATTACTTCGAAGGTTCGACCTGTACGGTTCACAATTCAGTGAACCAAAATGCAAAATAATTATTGAATTTTATATGAGTTGAATACACACTGCCTGCTTCATTCTCAGTCAGGAATTTCTACTGAGAATGAATTTCTACTTGTAAGCTTATAGGTCGGAGATGTCCCGCTGGTATAGCAAGTTTGATGTGAAACTTAATTGAGGGGCTCAAAATCTTTATACCTGCAAATGGATGAACAATAATGTCCAGATTACTTAGTATTCTGGTTACAGACTGTATATTTATTTTTTCGAAAGCCTCTAGATAGATTATTAGGCGGGTGGTTATTAATGTGCCAAAATAAAGTTAAGGTTGACAAAACGTTTCTGTTAGCTCAACCGTTATAGAGAACTCTATGCATATTTTAGTGTAACGGTCACAAGACATGCCAAATTCGCATTTTGAGTTCAAAGACGGTTCGCCTATGAGAGTCTAGTAAACCATCATTAATTACCTGGAAACCTATTTGCTCTCATAAAAATACTCATACAGTTGCAAGTTTCTCCACGAAAACTATGTCGATAGGAATCCTGAACAATAAAATAGCTTAGAGGAAACATTTCGTCCCTTTCAGATATACAAACAAAGTTTTAATTAAGTTTCTTATTTCCCGAATATGGAAAAAATAAAGCGGGAAATCCTGCCTATTTAGTTATAATCCTCTTCCAGGCTCTACCTATCCCAGAACCCAGCAAACGATAGGCGATCGGGAAACTGTTTGCAGAACTCCAGCCGCACTGTCTTTCATAGTCGAAACTGTTCACTCAATGTGGCACACTTAGGTAGATCGGGACGGCATTCAAACTCTAATCCTCGAGCTGAGCTGAGCATCGCTGAATATACGACAAAACTTCGTTCAACTTCAAGCAATAATTTTTTTAACTTCACACCGGCAATTGAGCTGACTCAAATTGGTGTGGCAGTGCCGGCAAGGAAGCCGACGGAAGCCGACGTAACTGCCGGGTGAAGCGGCGGGGTTCAGACTAATACCCATTCGAGACACTCGGACACGTCAATGAGCGTTACAATGGTCACCCCGATACAAGCCTAGAATATCAAATGAATAGAACTATTTTCTGAGATACAAAATCAGCTCATTTTGAACGTTGAACTACTAATTTGCTCGCTGGTGGCGCGACAGTCTCGGAAAAACTTGCTCGCTCGGCGAGGGACGCTCTTTTCAGCTTCGCGATTAGGATATGTTCGGGTGGGCGTTCTTTCACTCATTCCTAACGATGCTCTCTCAGTCGATGTGACGTCAGGAACGGTCAGTGTAACCAGCAAAGCCACCGTATGATCTATCATGACTAGGCAATAGAGCGAATGTGAATGTGCGCTTTAGAGGTCGCCGTAGACCAGCCTAATGAAACCGAGGCGTCAGCATAATGGCATCGCAGTCCGATGACGTCATGATCTTGAAATGAAATAAGACAGTTTCAGATTACGTGATCTTATATATCAAGCCATCGGAGTTCGGGGCGGAACAGCCGATAGCCTAAAGGACAGTATTAGATGGAACTTATCATCATTAAATATCACATTGTAGACCAGACAGATAATTCACAGGATTTTACGGAAATTTTCGGACAGCTGTGGCAGGAAATCGAAGATAAGAGGTAATCAGCTGGTGGAGCCATCTATCACTATTCTATTCAGGACTGACAATCTTCGCGTATAGACCTCACCAGAGATAAACGTGCTGAATAGTGAGAGATAAACGTGCTGAATAGTGAGATATAAAATCCTAGAAATATTATCTATCAAATACTTTTGTCAGAGAACCTCTTCATACTTAGTCTCTCGCCCGGAAAAATTATCATTTCTATAATTCATCTACTGGCTTATAAATAGGACCTCTCAGAACAACCAAAAAATGCAGATTCATGCCCTATGGATGTCAGAAGGAGATTTCCAATAAATAGATATAATCAGCAGATAGTATAGCGAATAGATATATTCTATACCATCTATGATAGAAACCTCGAGGAAGCAGTGGGACTCACTTTAGTATTGATAAAGCATTGTAGAAATTGCTTCCGTCTGCTTTCAATTACAGTTTCCACTACTCAGCTCAGGTCCTTTGCAAGCAGGCAAGTAGGAACTAAGAGTAGATGTAATCTGGCTATGAAATAATTGAGTTATTCGAATATCTGAGTATTTCACAGTAGATCAGAGGATCTGTTGTATCTCGGAGGATCCATACAAATATCTTGAAGTCCTGTGATAGGAATCGTCTTGATCAAGAAGCAGCGAACTAGTTACTCCCAAAAGATCACGATATGATGTCCAGTGAACTTTGCTGTTTATTTTTTTTTTTTTTTTTTTTTCGAGAAGCACAACTGGGAACTTGAACGGTGGAAACGGCTGAAAGGGTTCTAACGCTTTAGAGATGACGGTAAAATTGATTCTCCACCCATTTATCTATACCGCGTACTGATCTAACTTGCCCAATTCTCGACAATTTGTACGCAGATTACCCTGATATTTCAGAAAGAATCCTCGATTCTGTTGTAAACGAACACTATTGAGCTCCGTTTTAAATGATTCGTATTCGGAAGCATTATATGGGAATGAACAAGTAATTTTCTGAAGGAGGAACGGGTCAGGATGGTCTGTATGCTATGCTTTTTCTGCACATCAAAAAAAGAGGTAGTTTAATCATTCTTTAAGAAAAAGAACTCCCAGAAGTCAAATTTCCACCGTTTTGCCTCTATATTGCGACATTTGATCAACGCTTTAAACAGGAGAAAAGCCGAAAACAAAGATCCAAATTTCAAGAGTTAACAGAACATATACTTGCTTACTGAAAAGGCCTTGGAAATAACTTGAAAACAGCAAGTTGAGTATTCAAGATCTTTCAAAACATCACATAATTTGCTTATTAATCCGAAAGGACGCGCTTTTATCAGCAGATTTATGACTCTGTGAAAATATCCAATCATTCATCGAGCTAAAAGATGAAATATTTTAACCACATTATTCAAGATCTGCCCACTCCCATCAAATAGACATTTATTCAATTGAACTGGAATCTTCGTTTCATCGGAAACCCCTTTCTCTACCCCAAACATTTTATACTGTTTCTTTTACTCCTTGATCACAGCTTGCTTATTCCCTCAAATGCCTTTCTATGTTTTCCCTCCTTCTATCATTATGTCTTCCCGACAAAGCTCGATCAAATAGTCCCATATTCTATGCCCTTTCTTCATAAAACTTTTATTATCTAACCAAACATCTAAAATAAAAATACTAATCTCAGCCCACAAGCATTTACAAATCCAGGTTCTTCTTATCTGAAGAGCCCCTAGACTGGAAGCTTGATGTATCCACAACTTCCACACTAGAAGTGAAACCAGTGACTCTGAAATCTTCCACATCAACAAACTGCTCACTCCAAGTGTCAGGACATCCAACAACAGGGAAGAAACGGCAGAGAATGTAGTAAACACCACCAGAAGAGAAGAAACCAGCAAAATAACAGAAATAATACACGTACATAGCCCCCATTGGCACCTCATTCCCGACTGCTCCCACGAAACCTACAATATTAGGCAAAATTCCGCACAAATAAGCAACAAAACCTCTCCAGTTCACCCCCATACGGTACATATAAGTCGAACCGGGTACTGCAGAGTATAAATCTGCCACGTCCAGCCATCCCTTACGGACAATATAGTAATCGCAAGTGAAAACACCGGCAATAGCAGACAAAAACACCGAGTAAGCAGACAGATAAGTTGTGAATTCGTTGGAAGACTTGAGCAAATTCCAAGGGCACATTGCAAATCCGACAGCAGCACAAATAAAACCTCCACGTCGAATGTTGATAAATCTAGGGAAAAGTGCAGTCATATCTGTACCAGCAGACAGTGAATTTGCAGCAATATTTGTACCCAACTGAGCTAAAGCAAAGGCCAGGGCAATGAAAAACACACCACAACGAGTAGCCGAGGAAGCATCGTCGAGGAAAT
The DNA here is from genome assembly GCA_030579575.1 of Sporopachydermia lactativora. NCBI lineage: Eukaryota > Fungi > Ascomycota > Sporopachydermiomycetes > Sporopachydermiales > Sporopachydermiaceae > Sporopachydermia > Sporopachydermia lactativora. The sequence continues at coordinate 6,908 of JAKTRH010000109.1, forward strand.
GCTGTAAAACTTCCAAAGGAGACCAGAAAGTCTCACCATACATCAGAGTAGAAGCTGAAGAGACCAGAATACCAATCAATGAAGTGATAGAAAAGGAAACAGGAATAGTAATCAGCTGAGACCATAAAGCAGAAGTTGGCTTCTTTGAGAAACGAGAGAAATCCGGAGAATTGATAATCAAAGCAGCAAAATTAGCCAGACAGTTCATCAATGACTGAATAAACTCCCAAGCAAATTTAGACCCATGAATAGTATTCTTCTGCTTAACGACTGGTCCAATGCCTCCAGCTTTCACCAAAGTCCAAATCAAAAACAGCACACCAGCTACTGGGACCACATAGGACTTGACAGTGAAAAGGTGACGAATCTGATGAGGAGGGAACCAAATAGCAGGCAAAGACAGCAGGGAAAACAAAAAGAATCCAAGGAATTCAAATGTGGTAGTGCCAGAATTAGGAATTCCATTGTGAATCTTCCGCGCACTGGGCCAAATAGCTGCCAGCATAAGCTGCACACATTCACCACCAATCCATGACTGCACACCGTACCAAACACAGGCCATGACAACTCTGTTGATCACAGGCCAGAAAGATCCATAAATACCGAAAGGGGCTCTGGCAGCTACTGGGAAGGAGACGTGGTACATGGCACCGATACGGGCATTCAGAACAATGAAAATACCAGTCAGAGCGTAACCAAGCCACACAGTAATCCAGACTTGCCACCAAGAGAGACCAGCAGCTACACCTGTAGCAGCAATTTGCCATGTATTGACGTTGAAGGAATCAGCGACCCAGAAGGCAACGAAATTCCAGGAACCCCATCGCCGACGTTTGGCTTCCACAGGTTTCAGATCGTGATTATAGAGGAAGAGCTGTTTGGCCGATAGACCTTCTTCGTGGTCCACTTCGAAGTTCTGTATGATTGTTTTATTTGAATCCCACAGCTTAGGAGCTGTGGGTTTGGCGAAATTTGGTTTGGAGAACTTCATGTTTGGTTAGGTGAATTACTCTTAGGTTAGGTGAACCAAACTGAATTGTTGAGTTAGGTGAATGTGAATGAGAATAGGAATGAGAATGGGAAGAATTAGAAGGAATGACATAGGGCGACCCTTGGGTTTATATTTATCGCTTCAGTGATGAGAATGGAGATTGGAGTGTTATGTATGATGAGCGTCGATGAAGATTAGAGTTGGAAAAAAGCTAAAGGATAGAGTTAGAGTTGCTGCTCAGGACGGAAATGGATACTATCATCTATCTCCTGCAGTAGGAACTTTATTTTATGTCAGGCAGGGTTCGTGGGAGATAGTTGTAGCATTACCTCATTGATAGAAGAATGACTCCCAGAACCTTTTGCTTATTGTAAAATATTGGAAATAATATAGGACTTGATGTAGGCAACAATAATGGGACTACCCAAAGCGTCCTTAATAATAATTGTGTATTAAGAAATTTTCAGAGCTTTCAGAGAATTAGAGTTTGTCTACCCGCAGTTTTAGCGCCTTGGGTATTCCGAAAGTGTCGACCGTACGATTTTACCTTCCGTACACACATCTATCTCTCCACCAGCTCCAGGCAACCATTACTGGCCCATCAGGCTATTCCTACAGAGTTGTTGTCCACTGAATTGCTCCAATTGTCACTATAAGGCAGAACATTGCTTTGACTTTCAGGCACCAGAAATAAGCGACCCAAATTTCTGTATTTCTGAATTACCCCTTCGGTGGAGAATCAACCAGTGTCCCGCCGGTATAGTCAACCTGCTAATCCAACTGCCTTGTGAGCCAGAATTTGGTCTATTAAGCACAGTCAGCCTCTCTGGTATCTTAGATGAGATTCATTCTCACGTATGATATAAAGCCGATATTATTCACTTCACCCTCCTTGGCATCTCAGACCGTTGCTATTCTAGCTTATCTCTGAGTCTTCGCTAGGTCGATCGATCATGCACGCAATATTCTGTTGCAGAATATAACTGACAGTATCACGAGACAGAGATAGGCAGTTGTAGTTCTCTGTATTACCCGATTCTCTCTAATTGCAATACCATAGGGAGAAACTGCAGTATCAGCACTTCGTGGGGAAGTTATCACGCCTTGGCTTATTTTCGAGAAGCGAATATTTTTTTCTTTAAGCAGAAAAAAAAATCAGAAAATTCTGCAAAGAGTCACGGTAAGGGCAATCAAATTAGCTGCTTATCTAAAGCGTGCCATAGTCCTCTGAAGCATCCAGTGAGGCATTCAGTGGTTCTTTCAAACAATTTCTTATCGATTTCAATGTCTCAGATGTGTAGTTTCAGGAGATTCTAGTCAGAAGCGATGAAATAGAAGAGCCAAGCTGCTGTTCCCCATGGGTTTCGGCTATAATGGATACACTCATGTCTTCCGTACACGTCTCCTTTGGGGATAACGTTCGGCCGGGTGCAGAATAGCGAGGCATCTCATCAAAAAAGTTAATCTAGCCATTAAAACCTTGAGTTTATTAGACTGTCTATGATAGCCGTATATAGGTAGCAGAGCACACAGTCACTTCAATTCTGCCAACAAATCTCAATTATTCAGAACTTCTTTGCACTCTACAAGCTTCTCTTAGGTTTAGAACATGCTATGAAAGCTGTAGGGTGGGTAGATTGCTCAATACACCATTTATTTTTTCTATCGTTTTATGCAATATGAGATCAAAGTTAGGCTGCAGTTGAGATTGTGATGATATAGAGCCAACCTAAAGCCGGGCAAAGTTTGGTCTGGGCCGTGCTTGTCGCGCTAAAGTAGGTTCAGCCGTATATTGCATGCAATCTTATCGGAACCATAAAACTATAAACCATACGCCGTCCCAAAGAACTCTTCTCAGCACAATGTGTCTCATCTGCAAGTACCCGTGATAGCAAGAGGCCATCAAGCTCCTATTGTTCGTCAAATAACAGAAAACCTCATGTCATTATACAAAGGAGCTTTGTAACTTTTTGCTGCCTCTATTATATCTACTAGTCCAGCATTTGCATGCAGCATAGGAAGGTTCTGTAACAATTTAACCATGCATCATACTGACATTTAAACCTGTATTTCGACTGACTAATTACCGCCCAAAGCTGCTTTTTACTGCATATATTATCTTACTGTTAGCAGCTATCTCGCCGAAGGGTTCGGTATGTCTCACTTAAGATCTTTCTCTTGCATGAGATGTACCGAAGATTAAACTTCAGGTACACCCCGCTAAGAGTTATGCAGTGAACTTTATCAAACTTTATCTGAGAGCCTCAAACTATAATTTATCGCCGAATTTTTTTATTCACCAAGTCGAGGAATGATTTTGGCAGCGGAAGTACCTGATTGATACGATATCAACTATTCAATGTCAATAGTGGAAGAAATATATCCCTGATGATAAGCAGATGAATTTTCAAAGTAGCTTGACCCAAGTTTCACCTGTATTATGAAGTATTTTCGCTACGTGCTATGACGAAAGCGGGCCGAAAAACGGGCCGAAAGTTAGCCGAAAGTAGCAGAGAGACGGTATGACACTTTCATATCCGAGAACTCAATAACCTCAATGACATGGGATCTATGCATAAAGATTGGGTAGCTGCTAATCTGTAGATTTCAACTAAATAGTCATGTAGTTCAGCCATAGTCAGGACATTGCTTTGTTTTTTTTCAACTACTCCTCGAAAGCTACCTCTTCAGGATGACAGGAAAGCTGTAGACTTTCAGAGAATATTCTTTTTCAAATCGACCGTTGAATTAAACTTCAAAATATCACCAGAAATCTCCAGATTTTTTACCGACAAATAGATAGAATTCAACGGCTGCTGCGTTGCAGTTGAGGAAGTAATACGTGGAAGACGAAGAGGGTGAAATGAAGGAATGATGAAATCATGAAATCATGATGAAAGAACTGAGATCCTTTGATCATAGTACTTCTGTAGTATTGCTGTGTATTGAATTGAATAAGGATTTTTTAACCAAACTGTCATTGTAGGTTCGAACAGGGGGCAAACTCTGACTGTGATGTTATAAGAGATGAGATTTCTATCAATTCCCTGTTCACAGTGAGATGATGGAAATCTATTGCCTTCAAATTAGCTTCAAATATGACAAATATACAAATAACTCGACTTACATTGACTATATTCACTATTTATGAGTATCTCATCTCTTTTCTTGGCTTATTTCTTTATACATCTTTGATAAACCATCCGAAAGGAAGTATAACGAAGGGAATATGTCACTTTTACACTAGTCAATTGTTCTTGTTATGAAATCTGTTGATATAGTAATATGTGAGAAGTAAGAACGGGCAGGTTTTATTTGATGTAATATGTGTTTATTTAGGTTCCCAGTTTGCAATTCCATACAGTTAATGGCAGTATAATTATCGTTGTTCATCTTTAGTATGCGTTGTTAGATTCCATAGCTTTATTCTGAGCTCGGCAATTAAAGAAAACAAGCAGAAACCAGAAAACTCACAGGAATAACAGAAATAACAGAAGTAACAGAAATTTGTCTTAGAATTTACATCACTGGCTGTCTTTGAGTGCTAGCAGAGCTCTCACTGTCAACAGACACTTCAAATCATCCATTATGAACTTCGTTAATCATTGATTCTTTGCTGAATTGAAACTAGATAAAATTATTCCAAAACTTACCATAATTGAAGCGGAAATCAGGCAATTTATCTGAACTTGTTATAGGATTATTAAGAAAAGAGCCACACAGAATATACAAGGAACTGGACGAGATACCTGACCCTCATTTGAGATATCACTGAGTACTTGGGTTTTCTTTTCACGCATATTTTGTCAACTTTTCAGCATCCTCACCTTACCTTAGAAATAATCAAGCTTTCTCATTCCTCTTCCGATTTATGTTTACCTAAAGACTATTCACAATTTGCTTTTATTCTCTCCAATCCCTTTTGCCTCTTCCTCTCATTTTTATTTCATGAGCTTTCCCGAGTTTAGAAGTCATGTCCCACCCTGGAAATTTACCGAAAAGCCTTACCGATTGTCAGGCTGACCAAAAAATAATTTGAAAGTAATAAATCCTTTCAGCAAGCTGTTCAGTAACTATTCATAAAAGAAATCCAAAGACATGAAGGAGAAATCCTCCTAAGAACTCCAAAACTGCTTCCCATCCCTGTATAAAGAGCTGAATCCCGAGTGTTGATAGTTATCATTTCAAATTGTTCAACTAACTGAAAAAGAAAAAGTAACAAGGATGTAATCATAATGAAATCCCTTGATCCTTCCTCATTTCCCATCCTAAAAACTTCTACACCCTTTATAGAACACTTAAGTAGTCAATTCCAGGATAAACAGCTCCACCAGTTATTTCAAATAGCCCTGATCAAATTCTCTTCATTTGCGGGATCGCCAGTCCCACAGGATTGGACACCGACATCGAATTCTTGAGATTAAACTCAAAGAATTATATCCTACTGACTCAAATATATGTTTGAATACCTGTTCAAATCTTTGGCTCAATTCTCACTGGCTCTATATGGGATCTTCGTAAATTTCCTCTAGTTTCTTCTAAATTCCTTTACTTTACTTCCAGCTGGAAATCTTCAATCTATATATCAGAAATATCTCTAAAATCGTCGCCGAGACACCACAGAGAAAAGAACTACAATTCCAACTACTCGAAAACAGTTCTCTCATTTATATCAAATTATTATTCCTGCTAATCTTCCTATGCGTTATGCTAGTATTTTCCCTGAAAATCCGTAAACTCCGAGGTACGAAGAGTCCAGTGATCCTTTCGGGAAGAAATCCCCTGGAAAACCATCAAAAATACTCTCACAGAAACAAGTATTTCTGTACCGAATGCTGCTGCAAATAGCAATATGCTACTCCTACTGTAATATCCGAATAATAGCTAGTTAGAATATCCAGTCTTTCACCCCCACTTCTTACAAATCTCTCAGTCTATTTTATTACCCAGAACAACCTCTAAATGCTCACTGAACCATCTTCCACCTCCCATCTCTTCTTTATCCTCTTCTATCCCCTCATCAGTAGAACCCCTGCTCAAATTTTTGCATTCCTTCCCATTCTTCTATAAATCTCCATACTTTCTCATTGTCAAAACTTTCTCCGTTCCGCCACGTGAATTTATCAATCCCGGCAGCCCACACGGGATCTCCAACTTCCAACCGCGACTTCGCCACATCTATTTCATAACTCTGCGGCGCTCGATAGTACGGTGAACGATATTCTAACACCGTTTGCGGCCCCAGAAACACTGGACTCTCATAAACATCCCAGCCTTGCTCAATAAGCAAGTGGCGCAGCGTAGGGTGGCGCAGCCGAGCTACAAACCCTGATAAATACTGCAAAACTGCTTGATGATTTACATTACGCGATTGATTACCATAAACAAGACTGAAAGCGGGCAAATTTGGCAAAGCTAACAGAAACCTACAAAGCGAGCGACTCTGTTCTACGGTAAGAGGTACAGAAAGCGTCGGATCTACAACTTGAAGAACTTCTAACTTGGGCAGAAACTCCATAGCACCGGAGAGTACAGAATCTGATTCTTCTGGGCCGAAATCAGCTCGGAATACTGTAGACAAATCCAACTGGAGCATCCGAAGTCTCGGCAATTCCGCTAGCAGCGTCAGAAACTCCCGCAGCGGGATTTCCCTCGGCCCAGGGAACCCGCTGGACAATTCATTGAGCCGTGCTAGTCGTTTTGTGCCTGCAACGACTTTTCGGAGTGACAAAGACTGCAAAGCGGGAAATTCCCCAGTTAAAAATTCGGCAACGGGTTTCCAGGCCCCCGGGAATCGGCTTCCAGCGTATACAATAGCGAGATCTCTTAAATTTGGGAAATTTACTGTTTTTTTACTATTTAATGAACTGTTTCCCCTATCACGTAATTCAATATCCGGTCCAGCAGCTAACAGTAAAATCTGCAATTCAGCCAACTGCGGGAGGTCTCCAAGTTGCCTGAAACTGTTTAGAGCACCAAAACTGTTGACAGTCAATACGAGGGATTGTAAAGAAGCCGGTAAACCGGTGGGAAACCCGAGATTGTGCCAATCAGATGGTAAATTTGAGAATTCTGGGCGGAAAATCCCGGAAAAATATACTTTTAACCGCAAAAGACGAGGGAACCATTCCGATGATACAAATTCTAACATATCACGCCTATCTGTGACCCATTCTAATTCCCGAATAGCGTCTGTAATAGCAAGAATCGGATCACATTGCGGCACATTTGCTAAGATATCCTGTACAAACTCCAGAGTATTTGCCGTTCTCTGTTTTGAGTACACTTCTTCACCTTTGTACCAGGCAACGGAAACCCGGGAAAAGAGTAACGGGAAGCACAGACGTCGTAGTCGCTTGCAAGTAAGGGAAACGGCTCGGAGAGTTGTGAATTCGGCGTAATTCTTGAGTTTAAGCTGATAAAAAGCGTGATAATCAACACCTGGCGTGTTCCATATTCGAGGTTGATTCTGAACGTGATGGAGGATAGCGGTAATTAGCTCATCAGGAAGCTCTAGGAGTGCGGAACTCATTGCCGAGCTCGGCTTGGAAATGTTAGGTGAATGAGAAGCAATGGGTGTGTAATTCGGCGAATCCATAGCCTGGGGATATTAGAAAACGGTTAGGGAGAATCTCCGAAGATGATATATATTGAAATCTCTTCCGTTATACCGGTCCCCTCCCTTCCAGGGCTCTCAAATGCCGAGATGAGATAGCCGAGGACGATAGGAAAGTACCGAAATAGGCAGGTAATAAAGCAATAAGATAAGCCGGATATCGGGGTTTTTAAATGGGGCAGGATAGCGGAGGTTGTGAGGAGACCCGAAGTATGGATGGGCGGTGATTTGCCGACTTTATTGGTGATTACGTGATTTAGAAAAGAGAGAGCATCAGACAGAATGAATGGAATGTGAAGAACTTAGCAAAGATCGTTGGATATGTTTAATGGGAAGTGTATAGTGTTTATTAGCAATGTGGTATATCCCTCTTAGACATAAAGTGGGGCCTGCAGTACTCAGGGAGGTCAGAAAGCGGATATCCCGATACGTACCAAGGTACCATAGCACCATTTACGATCACGTAATCATAAACCATTCACCCGCCTGTGAGCATCACAACGGCATAAATCGTCGTTTAAACAGCATTTAAAATACATTCCACGTATATACACACCATATAAAACCTTTATTTCACCCTTCCAACTCGCCTTTGCCTACTCCGCAAACTCCTGCTTCAATTGCCATCGTTTTTCACCGGGTTTCCACTGAGAAATCTGCTTCAGCATGGACCTAACAGTGGAAACTTCCTGCTGATTATCTAATTTGATATCCAAATGCTTTATAATATCAGCAGAAGACGCCTGCCGCTCAGGCTGGCCCAGCAGGAAATCCCTAATCCTTTCAATAGTCTTTTCCCGCTGTTTCAACTCTTCCGATGAGTATTTAGCCAGTAATAAAGATGAAGGAGCTTTCGAATCCACAACTTTCCGAGCCCGAATCGTTTGTAGAATCGCGGAAGACGTCAACCCGCCGCTCGGACTCGCTTCCCGAGAATCTCCGCTCCGTATTTTCTTCCCGAACCTCCCAGCAGCTCCAGATCGCCCCGTCCATGTCGGAACTCCAATAGGAGCTTTCCTGGCCTCCTCACGGGACTCCTTCAGCTTCTTAGCGGCATAGCTTGCTATCCGTGCCGCTTCTTGTTCTACGAGCCGAGTTTCGGGCCGAGAAGCATCGCGCAAAACTTCCTGTTCCGAAGCCGCTTTCACTCCTACTTCCGCCAGCAGTCCTTCCATCAACCTGTCATCGTCCCGGTCTCCGCTTCCGCTTCCGTTTCCGCTTCCGTTTCCGCTTCCTTTGCCACTGCTACTGCCACTGCCATTGCCGCTTCCCTCGGCTTCAGCGTCCGTTTCCGTTTCCGTCCCGTCATGGAAATCTTCAAACTTTGCAAGCCCGGCGATCTCTGCAACTTCATAGAAATCGTCTTCTGTGGTTGTTCCGTTTACCTGTTTGTGCACTCCGCTTCTACTTCCGCTTCCGCTTTCTCTTCCATTTCCGCTTCCGCTTTGCCGTCCCATCAGCCGTTCCCGCACTCCTCCTCTTCCCCCTTTCCCGTCTTTCCCGTCTTTCCCCTCCATTTCCTCATCCCCTTCTAAAGTAAACAAATCATTCAAATCCCCAGGCTGGAAAAACCTCCGCTGCTTCGGATCCTGTAAAATCTTATTAGTAAGAAACTGTTTAAATATCTGACGATGATATATCTTCTCTTCAATAGTCCCGGCAGTCATTAATCGGTAAATTACAACTGGCTTTGTCTGCCCCAACCGCCAGGCTCTTTCCCGAGCTTGTAAATCCGTTGAAGGATTCCAATCCGGGTCAAAAATGATTACTCGGCTCGCTCCAGTGAGATTAACGCCGAGCCCTCCTACACGGGTTGTTAGGAGGAACAGATTTACCCCCGGATCGGAATTGAATCTGTCAACGAGTTCCTGCCGATTTCCTATTGCTGTTGTGCCGTCCATTCTAAGGAGGGATATTTGTGGCAAATTTCGGAGTTCCGAGTCTAAAATGTCTAACATTTGCCGAGTTTGTGTGAATAGTAGAGTTTTTAACCCTTCCGAGGCCCATCGGGTAAGCAAAGTTTTAACTACTGTGAGTTTACCTGATTTTTCATTCTGTTTTGTAGTTAAAAAATCCACTGATTCATTTGAATTATTTTTGTTATTTTTCTCATTCCGAGAACTTATTTGTGGTGTGAAAAAACTCCCGTCTTCGCCTCCGTTACCGCTTTCCTCGTACTTCCGTCCTGTGGCGCCGTGCAATAGCAAATCTGGATGATTACAAATCTTCCGCAGGACGTCAACTCCGTATAAAACCTGCCGTTTACCTAGCAAAATGGAGCTCATTTCGCCTGAAGCCAGGAAATCTCGGTAAAGTCGTTTTTGTAATTCAGTTAACTTACAAAATAATACTTTTTCCGTCTTTTTCGGTAAATCTCCAGCCACATCCGCTTTCATCCGCCGCAAAAGGTACGGAGAAATCAAATCTCTTAATACTACAGCGCATTTATATGCAGATTGTACTTGTACGTTTGAAGCATTTGCGTAACCTCCGAGACGGATAGGTAAAGCAAACTGTGCTTGGAAAACCGGCAAAGTTCCGAGCCGACCAGGGAATACAAAATCAAATAAACTCCATAATTCTGTTAAATTGTTTTGTATAGGCGTTCCGGAAAGAATTACCCGATGCGGGGTTCGGACCCGTTTACAAGCAAGCGAAACTGCCGCGTCGGGATTACGAATTTTGTGACCTTCATCAAGTACACAAAACCCCCATTTACGGCTTAATAATTGTGGACCATAGTTAGTAATTGCAGCATAAGTAGTGACCAGCACGTGGCCCGTACGGAAAACATCCGAAATTAACTCCGAAGCGGGATCTCCTGCGCCACCGGAACCACCGGAACCACCGGAACCTCCAGATCGGGAAAACCCAGTACCGATAGAATGAAGAATTACACAACGCAAAGGCGGCCACCATCTATGTAACTCGGCAACCCACTGCCGCATAACCGTTGCCGGACACACAATAAGAGCTGGACGTTTGAGTAACCCGGAATAGTGCAAACCGGCCAAAAAAGCCACAATTTGTACCGTTTTGCCGAGCCCCATCTCATCTCCGATGATCCCGCCGGCTTTTTGCGTGTACAGTTCCCACAGCCACCGAACACCCGTCTTCTGATACTGGAAAAGACTCGGATATATATCTCCGGGGATTCGGAAACGCGGGGAAAGCACAGCGTCGGGAGACGTCGGATGGGGTTTCCGGTATTCTGAGGTGTCATCGTCGGCGGAATCTGGGATACCGGAGATACTATTCCGGTATGATTTACGTTTTGCTTCCCAAGATCGGAGACGATTGCGGTAAACTAGAATTGATCCGTCATCGAGTACAGAAGCGGAGGCGGAATCGGCAGCGGAATCGGAATCAGATATATCCGATACATCCGAGGGTTCGGGTTCGGATTCGGCATTTTCATCTGATAGTTCCTGCGCCGAGGGGGCGTAGCCGGGGGATTCCGGGACGTATTCTCCGTCTGAGGGGGATAATTCAGGAGATGACGGGGAAATTGGTGATTGTGGCTCAGTTGGCGGAACAGATTCCACAGATTCCACTTCTATTTTCTCCGGTTCGGTACTTTTCTCGGTATTTTTCTCGGCATTCACTTTTCCCGTCCCTTCCGTTTTCCGCCTCTTCCGTTTCTGCGCCACCCAATGAGCCTCTAAATCAGCCCCCGGCAATCTCAGATTTTGATGAGTCATCGGGCCGGACGGAGTTTTCACCACGTCAGCCACATCAGCCACATCAGCCACAGAATCTGTCAGCCCCCTGCTAGCCGCAAATGGGGTAATTTTCCCAGTTCGGACTAAAAATTCCTGTTCCGTCTCCCCTGCAAGCCTACCAGTTTCTGTGGTTTCTTTAATCGGGCCAGCGGGATCTCCGCCCGACGGTTCCGCCCCACGTGCCGACTCGGCTATCCGTTGCCGAATATCTCGGATATCCCGCTCCACAGAAACTAAATCATTCTCTTCTAAGAACTCAATTTGCTTCCGAAGTTTCTCCTTTTCACTTATTTTTGTGCTAGCAGCGGCCAGTTTGTACCGCAAAGCGTCCAGTTTATCCGCTAATCTTTTCCGTTGTTTCTCCGCTTTCTCTAACCTTTTTTCTTCCATATCCCGAATTTTCTCCGCCATTTTCTCCGAAGCGTATTGGTTTACTTGTCGTTCAAGCTCATCCTGTTCCACTAGTTTCACTCCTAGTTGTTCCAAATCGGGCTGGGCGGGCCCCGTGGCCCGGAAATCTTCGTCTGTGGTAGCATCGGAACCATCCGAGCCGTCTGTGGCGTTTATAGCTTGATGTGGCTCAGCTAACCACTCTTTTTCCGTTTCTTGACTGCTTGCTTCCGATCCTTCCGGTGGCGCTTTCGCCTGTTGAGAGTGCAAATCGTCCATTGTAGGGCGCAGATATCGTTTCCGGGGAATTGTCTGGTTCTGCTTGTTCTTTTTGTTGCTTCGGCACTTCTCAGTTCCGCTTCGGATGTGCCGATGAACAGTTCTTTTATAGCACAAATGACTTATCTCATTTGATAATCACGTAATCAGTATATTACATCATATCACGTAAGCATTAATTTCACTTTTTCCACTCTCATCTGCCACCCCTGTTTTGAGACACCGGCATTTTCAGCAAACCTGACTAATCAAGGATGGAAAAGTAGCGGAATAACCGGGAAAAACTGCCGAGACCAAGTGGAAACTTCTACGGTACTTAGTCAACTTATCAACGGAACGGCAAACACGCGCACGTGACTCCCGCGGCTTCAATTCTACCAAAAAAATGACTCAAACCACTACCGGCACCGGCTCGGGTCCGGAAATTTCATCGGATCTGGAAGCAAATAGAGTATCGGAATTAGCCGAATTATTACCACAAATTGCTAACCGAATTGTCCAGTACGTCACAGAAGCTTCCTCGGAAAACTCCTCCGTAGGCCGCCGTTACACCCCACACGAACTGATCAAAGAACTGTCACTGGAACTACCAGAAATTGGCCAAAAACAGGAAGGAATCCTGGAAATGTTCGACTTGATCCTGAAACACTCCGTTAATACTTGGTCCCCAGGGTTCATGGATAAGCTGTACGCTGGCACAAACCCGGCAGGTCTCGTGTCGGATATGCTGTTATCCATTTTGAATACCAATTCTCATGTTTTCACTGTTTCGCCGGCTCTCACAGTTGTTGAAAAGAAAACTGGCCACGAATACGCCAAACTTTTCGGGTTTTCTTCTCAGTTTTCCGGCGGTATGACGTTCCCCGGCGGATCCTACTCGAATGTCACGTCGCTGAATATTGCCCGATCTGTGTTATTCCCTTCCACAAAATTAGACGGGAATGCCGGTTATAAATTTGCGGTATTTGCTTCTGAGCATTCCCACTATAGCGTAGAGAAAGCTTGTATACTTTTAGGGCTCGGATCGCGGGCGTTGTTTAAAGTGGCGGTAGACGAAGAAGGAAGAATGGTGACTGAGAAGTTAGAGGAAGCTATATTGAAATCTAAGGAACTCGGGTATACGCCACTGTATGTAAACGCCACAGCGGGGACTACTGTTTACGGTTCTTTTGATCCGCTGCGCGAAATTGCTGGTATTTGTCGGAACCACAAATTGTGGTTTCATGTAGACGGTAGTTGGGGCGGAAACGTAGTATTCTCGGCTCGGCATCGGCACAAACTAGACGGTGTAGAACTTGCCGATAGTCTGACTGTAAACCCGCATAAGATGCTCGGATGTCCCACCACGTGCTCATTCCTGCTTGTGCCCGACGAGCGGGTATTCCAGCAGGCAAACTCGCTAGATGCTCCGTATTTATTCCACAATACCGAAGGAACGGATAATTTTGACTTGGCTGACGGGACAATGGGATGCGGGAGGAGACCCGACGCTCTCAAGCTGTTCCTCGGATGGTACTGGTTTGGCCGAGCTGGGTATGAGGAGCGGATTGATCACGGGTTCCGATTGGCGGGGTATCTTGCCGAGAAAGTGGCGCAGCATGAGAATTTCGTTGTGGTTTCCTCAGTTCCGCCCCCGTGCCTCCAAGTGTGTTTCTACTATACTCCTACGGCTGGGCAGCTGTCACAAGACGGAGTATACAACAGCAAAGTCACTCGGACGATAGCAGCGGCAATGCACTCGTCGGGAAAGTTTTTAGTAGATTACGCTCCTCCCTCTGGGTCACAGGACGGAGAAAAGAAGTTCAACGGAGAGTTTTTCAGGGTGGTGTTGAATTCACCAGTGTAAGTATAATTTCAGGGAGATATAGAAGATGAGATCTATGGAATATTGAGATGCTAACAGTTTACAGGGTTACCAGTGAAACAATTGATGAGCTTGTTGAAACTATACATCAGCTGGGCCAGTCTACGGAATTTTAGGGTGGAGTGGAAGGAAGGATAGATAAGGGAAAGGAAGGATAAAGCAGAGGATAGAGGAGGAAAGATTAAGAGGAGAACAAGCAAAGAACAGTTGCAGGAGGAAGCATTTTGCTGTGAAAAAGGAGTCTGAAGAGCCGAGCGACGGCTCGATAACGGCTATAAGGAATGGGGGGAGACGCGATGTTCCCCGATGAGATGAATGTGAGGAGACGTGATGTGTAAGCCTTTGCTTTAGATACACAGCTATAGAACTCACAACAGGCGCTGGAGGGTAAACCCATTTGCTGTATATACGATGCGCTAATCCATAGTTTATATTCTTTAATATCAGAGATCATTGCGATACTTAGAGTCTGATATACTGTGTCCAGTTGAGGTTACCGTAGGAAGAACCGTCTCAGGGATGCCACATGGGACACTGAATAAGGACTGAGATGAGATGTGTTGTGCGAAAATGAATTGACTATTACGTAAACAGAAATATAATTGCTTACGATGGTAGTTTCCTCTGCCGGCTCTTTTAGCACGCCGATATGTAGTTTTTATAATATTTTTATGTGAAAAGCAATAGGTTATACACCCACAGCCGTTTGTCATGTCTTTAAAAGCTCAGCAGAGATTAAAACCCTCAGCACTGCTCAACGGCCCATTCTGCGCTCTTTCTAGATGACATAATCCGAAAATAGCATCGGCCCCTCGGCTCATCCGAAGATCAAACAGATAGCGGAGTGCCGAGCGACGGGTGTATTTACTGTGATAAAATCTGTAAAACTGGCAGATTGGAAATTGGAGCCAAATATGTAGATATTTGTAAATATCCTACGAGCATAAGGGACCATGTAAAACCCTACAGAAATGAATATGAAGCCTTCTCCTCGGAAGTAAGAACGGAATCTACGATAATCTACGATAATCGACTGTAATCGACAGCCAACAGCTACTGAAGAGTGTAAATATGTATCAGAAACACCCCAAAATATAGAGCGGACTTGTAGATGGTCTAGGCAGTCTGTACGGTAATTCTGTAGAAATACATATTCATTTTACTAAGGCTCCAACTGAAGCTGCGGAAACAGACTTGAAATGCTGCGTTTTACAGTCAACTACGAACTGTTCTTACTGTAAGCGGAAACACCTGAAGAGCAGATAAGCAACGGATAATCGACGAGAAGCCAAGCGGAGGAGCATAGCAAATGGAGAATAGAAAGGAAACAATTCCCTTTTCCTTCTCACAACTCCAGTATTAATAAAAACCAGTCTATACGATCTTCCGTGATATTTCCGCTCATTTTCCTTCTCATTTTTGATCTTCCCTACTATCTTCTCTACTATTTCCTTCTATTTCCCTCCTATCCCCCAAAACTACAATAAATCTCCATTATTCTCCACTATATACAAATAAATACCCCAATTCGCCTGCCAGCTTCACGCTTTCTTGTCGCCTGAAATGCCTTCCAGTTTTGCCATCTCAGCTTTCACATCAAACTCCCCTTCCTTCAAATGACGATAAGTATCATCGTATTTCCCAGTAGAGAGCGGGGCATTCCCTCGGAACCTTTTCCGCATATCAACGATTCCGCGTCTATTTTGTTAGCAGGGAAGTTGACAAGATGACGTGATCACAGAGCGAATACCAAAATTCCCTGCATTTCTCTCACAACTTACCTGCACTCCATGAATTCAGAGTATAGAAATTTGCACTTCTCAGGCAGATCTTTGTTCAGTTCAGGATTTTCCAGGCATTCTTTCGGTGTATTCCTGTCTAGCATGACGCATGGCGATCGCTGGAGGCAAATTGCCACCGCTGTTTTCAGATCTTTACAGCTGTTGATGAGAGAAGATGGATAGTTAGTTGATTTATATTCGGCTTTCAGTTTGATATCACATTAGTGATAGGGTAAAATGTGCTACCGAGATTCTCGGCCTCCTGGAGGCTTAGAAGCTCGGCAGTGAGGTTTTTGTACTTACCTGGAGACCATTTTTGTGGATGTGTAGTGTTGGTTTCGGTGAAACTTCGGAATACCCGAGATTCCGCTGCTCTGAAGCGATGAACGTCGGAGTTCGGATGAAATCGGTGATTTATGAATACTGCGGGTCTTTTAAAGATCACGTAATCTTCTATTTGGGCAACAGGGTTTAATTGCTGATGATGTAATCTTTATATGGATTGCTATTGATAATCTATAGAACATTCATAGCTATGCAGGTTTCTTCAACATCAGGAAATCATCAAAGAGTAAATATATGTGCTTCTAACGTTTCAAAGTGCCATTTTCTCATTTAAACCAAATATACCCCAATTTCCCTCTAACAAATTGCTAATTCTCATAAGTATAATCCGTCCCATCTCAGGTACCCGCAACCCATCTCCAGACACCCTCCTTCCTCTTTCAGCCAATCTCCCCGCTTCCCCGCGCCCCATCTTTCCCGATCACGTCATCGCTTTTCCTTGTATATCCGACATCTCATCAGCTCTTCCGAACAATCCCGACGGATCATCGGAGCTGAGCCACACAATTCAGCCACCAGCAACCCGAAAATGACACTCAATTTCCTCCCGGGCGAGCCGAACTCGACAGTGCAGAGCACGTCGTGGGTGCAGTGGGGCGCACTCCGCGTGCTCGCTTATTGTTCGGGTAACAATCTTATCATTCTTACAGGCGTTTCCGACTCTCTTCAGAATGTTTATTTAGACGTTGACGCCACCGCGGTGCTGGTGAATTCCCGAACGGGTCAGATAGCTGTGGCTGTCGGCTCCCGTGTGGAGATTTACGCCCCAGATGATCAGACATGTGGCTTAGCTAGTGGCTCACTTAATGGTTCAACCAATATCTCAGCCACAATTCCTAAATGGTCACTTTTCGCCACAATTCGGAACTCGGAAGACGACAGCCCAGTCAATTCTGTCACGTGGTGTGGCACAGACGAAATCCTCACTGGTTCCGATAGCCTCAATTTATGGGATGTACAAAATGAATTCGGCACGGCTGTAATAACAAGATTGTGGAGTACCGACGTCTCAGCCACCGTAACACAAACCTGCGCCACACCCGACGGACGGCTTTTTGCCTCTTACAGCAAATTTGACCGCCTGGTTAAACTGTGGCGCCGCTTAGCGTTCGGTAAAACAAACGTAGATTTCGATTTTGAGTATTTACCGCATCCGGAAGCAGTTACTTACATCCGGTGGCGCAGCACAGCCCCCGGAGTCGATTCCGAGCCACATGTTTTGTACACTTTATCCCGAGACGGATTTCTCCGCGTTTGGTGTCCTCGGGACGCCGCGGGGAACTCTCCTGCCGAGCTTTGGGCCGCTATTGATTTATACCGAGGTGCGCCACGCCGAGGGCCCGAAGATGTTCGTTTTGTGCATATAATTGACAACCACGTGGTGTCCCGAGCCGCAGAACAGTGTGTTTTGCACGCCACAGATATATCCGGTGCCACAGACGCTACTACTACAGCGGCAATTGCTGTGGCGCAGCGGAACCCTGAATTAGTATTTGTAACCACGCCTTCGCTTTCTTCTACAGTTTATACTATGGAAAATCTCTCTACTGCGCCACCAGGTCAGCCACAAATTCGTACTATCGGCACTGTAAGCTTCCCACCCAATTCTATCCGATCCGGCGCCCGCCACGTGTGTTTTGCCGATATGCCGGGTAAAGACGCGTTAAGTCTCGCGTTTGTAGTACACGATTTCCGTGGATTTGTAGTTCAGTATGCGTTCCCCTTTCAGGACGTTTTCGGGGCGCAGCGGCTGCGCACGTCGCTGGAAAGAGTATTGACAGGCCACAGAACCAGCGTAAGGCGGATGTGGGTGGCGCAGCACGGTGGCGCAGTCCTGACAGCTAGTAGGTACACAGAAGCGGTTGTTTGGACGCCTGCGCGGCTGGCGGCCGGCTGGACGCTGCGGCGGCGCGCGCGGTTGCCTGTGGCGGCTCCCGTGACGGCTGCTGTGGTGGCTGGCGGTGGCGAATTGATTGTGGCGTTGGTGGCGCAGAAAGTGCAATTGTGGCGCAGCAAAGAGGCACGTGACTCAGGGGCGGAAACGCCAGCTTTGTTGGTGGCTGAATGTGGCGTCGAAGGAGGAGAAGAAGTGGCTGGCGTACCGCTAGCAATTTTCACTTATGGATTAGAAAATCAACAAATAGGAGCTGAGCCACATACTGCGCCACAAATTCTTGGCCCGTTTTACGTAGTTTCCGTTTTCTCCAGAGACTGTGTGCTGGTGTGGCGCGTAGACACCTCCGTAGGTTCTGTAACAGAGGTTTGCCGGTCCGCCGTGCCGACGCGGGACGCCGTGCACGCGGCCTGCGCCGTCGCTGAGCCACGGGCTATGCCGAAAGTGCCGTTGGACGCGTTTCAGCCTGAAATGTTAGCCACAATTTCCCCTTCAGGGACTCTCCGTTCTTGGACACTTGCTGTGGCGCAAGGGAAACTACTGTGGCGCAGATTAGGTAAAATCGAGACAGGTGTGGCGCAAGCGAGCGGGATTTCCGTCTCAGCCACCAGGAAAACCGCTGTTCTGGCCGAAGATGGCGCAGCACTTTCCATATTTGATACAAAAACACTTTTAGCAGAGTTTTCAGCCCCGCTCAGCCCCCCAGGACGCACCGCAGGATGGACGCGCGCCCCAGGCGGGCAGGCACTGCTAGCAGTGGGCCGAGACGGCGATGTGCTTTTGTACTGTCCGCTGCGGTTTGATTACGCGAACGCCACACCGGCTTGGGCGCAATTCCGAGATGTGGCGCTCTCATGTTATACCACGCACGCATTAGGAGCTGTGGCTTGGCTAGCTGGTGGCGTTTTAGTAGCTGCAGCGGGGAATCAGCTATTTGTGCAAGATAGGCACGTGGCTGTGTCGGCTACAAGTGGCGCAGCAGCTCGGAAGCAAGGTTCTGCATTAGTTGAGCCACAAGTTGCTCGGGAACCGGATATATTCAGTGTGGCGTCGGTTTTAAACGGGCCGTTGCCCTTTTATCACCCTCAGCTTGTAGTACAAACAGTATTAGCGGGGAAAGTCCCGGTGGCGCTGGAAATTCTCCGTCGGCTGTTCCTGTGGCTGAGACATTGTGGCTTAGACCCTGATACGCCCCCAGAGAAGATTCCTACCCATTTAGGACTCCCAGTTGATATATTCTACGTTCCGGAGGCTGAAGTGGCAACTGTGGCGCAGCAAGCAGATCCTGTTCCCGGTGACGAGCTTTACGCTGAATTCACACCCGAAGTAGCAGCGAAAACATCGGAAAAACTTCAAAATGTGGCGCTGCCTTTCCTAACTGGGCACCAGCAAATGTCACTCCTTTCTGTGGTGGAAGCTTTGCGGCAGGGATTACAGCAGCTGCGCTCCCTTGACGGCAACGGAGTTCGGTATTTACTTGGGTTTCGGCTGTTTTTGGCTCACCGGGGGCGGCAAAAGGGGATGAATATGCGGGATTTTGTGTTTGCATATCATTCGGAGGCGCAGCAGACGTTGCTGAGCCTCGTAGAAGCCGCTGTGGCTGCTCCGGTCACATGGGAGCTCGGACGGCAGTTTGGGTTTGCGTTTTGGTTGTCTCGGGAGGCTTTGGCGACGGAAATGGATAAAATGGCTAGAGCGGCTTTTAGTGGCAGTGGTGGCTTAGCTGGTGGCTTAGCTGGTGGCTTAGCTAGTGGCGCAGCATATAAAAACCCGGCAGCTTGCGCACTTTTCTATCTAGCACTACGGAAAAAACAAGTATTATTAGGACTCTGGAAAACTGCTCGGGGACACCCGGAACAAGCGAAAATGGTTAAATTTCTATCTAACGACTTCTCAGAGCCTCGGTGGCGCAGCGCAGCACAAAAAAACGCATTTGTATTACTAGGTAAACACAGATTTGCTGACGCAGCAGCATTTTTCCTATTAGGTGGCGCAGTAACAGACGCATGCAGCGTTATTGTGCGCCAATTAGGAGATCTCGCTTTAGCTGTGGCGGTGGCGCGCGTTTACGCCGGTGACGGCTCAGAAGATGTGGCGCAAGTACTCCTGCGCCACGCTGTACCGGAAGCAGTGGCGCGCGGCGATCGGTGGCTCACACATTGGATTTACTGGTTTACTGGACGGCGGGATCTCGGAGTGAGAGCTTTGGTGATGCCGCCGTATAAAGTAGTGCGTGGCGCAGCAGGTGTCAACGGCTCTGGTGGCTCAGCAAACTCTGGTGGCGTCAGTGGCGTTCGCGGGAACCTTTCGTACGTTGAAAGCGATCCGGTGCTTATTGTGCTGTACCGACAGCTCCGAGCGCGGACTCTGCGGGCCCTGAGTGGCGCAGTAAGTGTGGCGCCACAGTTAGAATACGATACAGTGATGCAGGTGGCTGAATTGTATGTACGGATGGGTTGTGACGTGCTGGCGCTGGATTTGGTGCGCAACTGGCAGTTTTTGGTAACTCCTGCGGTGGCTGAAGCGTCTCAAGAGGCTCTGGGTGGCGCAGCAGGTGTACAATGCGAACTTTTACAAGGGAATATCCATCCAGAGACTGTGGCGCAGTGGGGCCGAGACGTGCCGTCCCGTGACACCGACAGCACTCCGAGTGGCACACTTCCGCCGTCACGGGATGAGAAAGCGGAAGCGGAAGCGGGAGCGGAAAAGCCGACGGATTTGAACCGGCGGTTCTCGCTGATCACGAGAAGGACTTTCCGCTCGGGATTGGATTCGGAAGCGGATAACCACAAAGATATTCTACGTACAACAGTAAACGATTTGAAACCTCCGAGTACGGAATTTCAAGAGCCGGATATGAGTGCCTTCGAATTTGGGTTTTGAGGCGCAGGCACAGGCGCGGTTTATGCCCGATATGCAGGGCGGCGGAAGGCGCGGAACGCCGTGGCAGTGCCGTAGCGGAGCTGAAGCTCGGCTCCGAGGCAGGAGGAGAGGAAAAGACCGAAAAACAGTACAAGAGGAATGCCAGCGTAGAAAGTGACGGCAGTGTAGGCTTTGCAAATTGTGGCGTTCATACAACAGAACGGAATCAGGAAATTTGTGGCGCAGCAATCTCCGGTTCCAGTTCCGAGGGGGAACCCGACGGATACAAACATGTCGTGAATGACCAGCGGGACGAATAAGAGGAATAGCAGTTCAACCAGTAGAGGAAACACATCTTTGGCAGGGAGAATTGTGTTCAAGCTGCGCCACACTTGGCCAGGCAACTGTCTACGTTTCTGTGTAACTGATTCTTTAAAACTGCGCCACAGGAACTTCATAGCTTCACTGGGGGCGCAGCCGGAGGCTCGGAGAACTCCGAACATGAGAGGAGATGTGATGTTCAATAAGCTGAGTGCTGTTAACAGCTGATAACTCTGCTGATTTAAACGAGTTAAATTCACCTTATAGCGGTATGTAATGAATATAAATAAAATATTTGAAACGTCTTTTCATGCAAACTGCCGGTATTTCACTGTTTTCCCCGCTGCTAAATGTAGCGAAGCTCTTGCGATGATCCTAACTTGACGTCAGGAGAGGCCGGAACAGAACAAAAGTGGGGTTTATAAGTGCAAACAAAGGCAGGAGACGATTTCCTCGGGTAAGAAGCAACATTAGGCTTGAATAGTGAGAATTAGTTCGATTTAGTTCTAGAAATGAACCCTGAACCGGAGTTAAACCGATTGGTAGCAAGAGAAGTAAGCAGGTTGAAGCCAATATAATTTCTCGAATTTAGGTGATTTACCGTTTTAGGGTTGTGTATCCGATGTAACCTAACCTAACACTTTCTTATCGTTATCATTTCCGATATTTTCAATTGAGAATTCTCTTGCATGAGAAGTGCGTCATGTTGCATGGAGTGTCAGACAAGGTATGACATTTTTGAAATTCTACGTAATTGTCACGACCGTGTCACACTGGTGTAGAAGTTTTATCCCGGTGATAACCACTGGAAGAAGTCGACATTACAGGCATATTTAATAGATTTATAAGCATATATCGGGGATCAGACATACTAGAAGTCAACCTATCTATCCTATATAACGTACTATTCTACTTCACTATGGTTTTGGACATCAAAGACGGCTACACTCTATGTATCCTCGGATGCGGAGTTATGGGGAGCGCAGTTCTCAATGCTGTGATCTCTAATGTTGAATCAGCACGGCAATCTGGGACGAAGGCACCTCTTCCAGGGAAATACGTGGCTACTGTAAAGGGCCAGGAGTCTGTGGATATCGTTAAGAAGCAGTTTGCTGCTGCTGTTGAAGCAGGCAGTCTCACAGTCTATGATGGTGATAACGATTCGGCATTAGCAGTTGCCGATGTTGTTCTTTTGTCTTGCAAACCTTTTATGACGGAAGCGATTCTCAAGTCCATCAAGCCGGAGTTGCTGGAAGGTCGGCTGATTATGAGTTTAGTAGCTGGTAAGACTTTAGAGCAGTTGAACAGTCTTACGAACAATTTACCGCTTATCTGCCGAGTTATGACGAACACTCCTGCTAAAATCAGTGAAGGAATGGCTGTTGTTTCCTTTCCACCTGTTGAAGTTTCGGATTCTGCGAAGGAGTGCGTTATGTGGATTTTCAATCAAACTGGTAGATGTATTATCATGGATGAGAAGCATATGGACGCTTTCACTTCTCTGGTAGGCAGCGGGCCTGCTTTCTGTATGATGATGATGGAGGCTATGATTGACGGAGGTATCAGAATGGGGATTCCTTATAATGTAGCTAGAGAGTGCGCTGCTCAGGTAATGGCTGGTACGGGTAAACTCGTTTTAGAAGGTAACGAGCACCCGGCTGCGCTCAGAGCTAATGTTTGCACCCCTGGTGGGACTACTATTGGGGGTTTGTTGGTTATGGAAGACGGGAAAGTTCGATCTGCCGTCGCAAGAGCTGTTGAAGAAGCGGCAAACATCGCTACGTCTCTGGGAAAGAAATAGTGTAGAATCTGAGCTATCAGTGATCTGAACTAACAATGCCTAATTAAACTCTTATATATATAATTTTCACTTGCTTATATACTATTCAAATGTCCTAAATTATCGAATTAAACCATCCAAAACTTCCTCGTAATGCCGTCTTTCTATTTCCTTACATTCCATAGTTTTTCACCCTCGGCTATTCCGACCCGGCCGGCCTCGGACATCGCGTCTCCCTTCACTTTTTTACCCAAACATCGCGTCTCCATTCACACTTCCGGAAGTTCTCACCACATCTCCCGGAGTTTCCCTTTTAAGAAGATGAGAAAAAAATTCAGATTTGCAGAGAAAATACGATTCCATTCATAAAGCATTTATTATCTCTATTAAACCTCTTATTTACGTGAAAAATAACGTATTTTCTCTCTCTAAACTATCCTAATTGACAACTGCAGCAAGTTTTACCACTTTTGGCGTTACCCCGAAGCTTTTTGCACACATTTTCACTATGATTGTACGAAATAAAAGACTATCTGCTGCTGATTTTCTCGATAATAACGGCTCGGAATCGGAATCGGAAACAGAAGCGGAAGCGGAAGCCACAATCGGCTCCGAACCCACCCGATCCGAGGGAAACCCCGATAAGAACGCCGCTACTTTTATGGGTGTCAGCGATGAAGAAAGCAGCGGAGACGAATTCGCACCTGAGACCCTTCAAGATTCACGGTTTCAGTTAACAGAAGAATTACTCACAACCCGAGGCTCAGGGAAGCGGAAAGGCGGAACTGCCGACGCATTTGCCTTGTCGGATGACGAAAATGAGGCTGAGGAGGCTGAAGAAGCCGAGAATTCCGAGAAATTCCAAATGAACGGAATCGGCACATCTAATTTGGATTCCTCTTCCGAATACGCCGAAAACGACGGGAACCACAAGCGGAAAAAGCAAAAGAAAACACCGCTGACAGAAGAAGAAGCCGAGAAACTCCGGAAGAAAATTAAACGTACAGGCGTTATTTACATTTCAAGAATTCCTCCATATATGAAACCAGCGAAACTAAGGCAAATTCTCTCCAGATTTGGCGAAGTTGATCGCGTTTATCTGACACCGGAAGATCCAAAAGTATACGCTCGTAGAGTAAAATCAGGTGGTAATAAGAAAAAATGCTTTACAGACGGCTGGGCTGAGTATAAACGGAAAAAAGACGCGAAAACTGCAGCAGAGACACTGAACGGGAATATTATAGGAGGAAAGAAAGGTTCCTACTACTACGATGACGTTATGAATGTGAAATACCTGCCGAAATTCAAATGGCATAACCTGACAGAGCAAATAGCCTACGAGACGCAAGCTAGACAGCATAAACTACGCGTAGAACTTGAACAGGCTCAGAGAGAGAATAGTGCATTTGTTAAGAATGTTGAGAGGTCCAAGATGATTTCGAAAATACAAGAGAAGAAGAAGAAGAAGAACCAGGGAGCTGGGGGTGAAGTGGGTGGTGAAGGTGAAGGTGAAGGTGAAGTAGAAGTGAGAAGGACTTTTGAGCAGAGGAAAGTGGCATCAGCTCGCAGTGATGCGCCGGAACAATTGAAAGTTCCATTGAACTCTGAAATGGCGAATGTGCTTGATAAAGTGTTTTAGGTATGGGCAAAAAGTAGTGTGGAAGGCGGGGGTTCTGTAGTGTAGTAATAAGAATGTGCATTAAGAGATTGTAGATGTTTGGAGGGATTTGAGGGTGTTCAAGGGAAGAATGTAGGGAAAGTAGTGGTAGGAGGAGGGAGTTTGGTGTAAGGGGTGCGAAAATGGTGGTAAAGAGTAGAAAATTGAGCATTCTGCCGCTAGAAAACCCCGATAAAAAGGAAAAAGACCAAAAAGCGGGGAATTCAGTGAATATTGGTTTCTCTATTATGTTAGGGAGGTCAATAGCAAATCAGTGAGATATCAATGAATAGAACTGTTGAATGTTGAGTGTTGAGAATATTTGAAACGTCGAGCAGAGTTGAGAATTTTGAGATAGTTTTATATTCTCACTACCATTTGGCCTTAACCTGCAAATACTAACGACAATTCTATTTTCATTGCTATTTCTACTGGGATATCCCAAGTTGACTTTGAAAGATAGAGCAGTGAACCTACTGAGGTGCAAAATGGGGTTTTTCTCTCTTTACTGTGAAATAGTCAGCCCATCTAACTGTTAGCAGTTTAATTGGAAACCACTGAGAGGTTTTCATCCTAAGAAGAATCACATAAAGGCTGAAACAGGGAAACTCTGATGCTTTCGTATGTAATTTGAGATCTAAGATTGATAAAATCTATCAATGAATGGGTTTATATTATTACAATTGTCCCTCTGTACTTTCTTATCAAAATAATTATTACAAATCAAGCCAGAAACTCCGAGGAAGTATTTCGTTATTTCTTTCATTTGCATATTTCAAATTTGAGAACAAATTTGGTTCTCTTCTTCCCTTGCCTTTCTTTTCCTTTCACTACTTGTTCTCTTTCAGATCTCAGAAAGCTGTAATTCTCCATTTCTCAGTTACAATCATTTCATCTCTCCATGAAAAGAACTCCGCTTTCCCTTCAAACGGCAGAGTCGAAGACAACTATTCCAGAATCAATTCCATGTATTTTGTATTTTCAATCATATTTCCATTCTTTTTCTTATTCTTTCTTCTTTCATATCAGTTTCATATTCCTGTCCTCTTTTCCATCATAATTTCACCCAATTTACAATCTATTTCTTTGCCTATTTCCATTTTATTTCTAAGGGCAGGCAGTTAAACATCTATGCTAATCACAAGAACATCTCGGCAAAAGGGGGGCTATCAATTAAATAGAACAACCCGCGAACAAATATCACAATTAATACAAATACCCAGTCCCATATACTCTCTCTTTCTTTCAGTAATTCGTAAACCTATGAATATAGCTGACTACTACGTGCTCACTGAAAAAGAAGAAAGACACTAATATTCTATTCTATTCTATATACAGCAACTCAACAATTCGGAGATAAATACTCCTCAATGCTAAAAGAAAAAGGAAACCATCTGCTATAATCGGATATCCCTTTCCCATATGATTATTTTCTTTCTTCATTTCTTTTCATTCTTCATAATATATACAAGCCCATTTCCCTCTTCTCAAATCCCAAGCACTATTTTCCCCTCTGCCACACTCAAATCAATAATTTTACCCGTCCTCACCGACCGGCCAACCTCAAGTTCAATCTGCCGTCCGACGGAATCCCGCGCCACTTGCAGCCACCCTTGTAACCCCCAATCTACCAATAACACAGGCTGAGCCTCCCTTTGTAAGCTACCGGTTACTAATAACTCAAATTCCAGTTTCGGATTAGCCATTTTCAACTTCCGAATCTCCCGCAGCCCCCAGAAACTCCGAGCCGCTTTTTCTAACCGTGTAGCCCGCAATTGCTGCATTAATATGTGATCAGCAGCTCCTACAATCTCAGACTCGGAAAATATCTCAGCCACTCCACTGTGGCTACCGGGGAATTCCCGTTTTAGGAGAAACTGCTGTACCTGCCAGTGCGCCACAACATCGGTAAACCTCCGCAAAGGAGATGTTCCGTGCATATAATGAGCCAAGCCGAGAATGGCATGGCCACGTGGCTGAGCCTCCGCAGTCACTGGTCGTAGTAATCCACGCAGTTGGGCGAAGATCGGCAACGGGAGGGCGCCTTCCGCATCTCGGTGTTCCAGCAACTGTGCTAATGCGGCCCTCGAGGAACTTTCAGCCTCAATGCGGGCGTCTGACTGCGCCACTTCCAAATTTCGGAATATTCCGGGGATATTGTGGCGTACGAAGAACGCGGCATTGATGAAATTAGCGAGAATCATTAAATCAGCCACTAAACTACGCGCACCGCGCATATCGATCCTTTCAATTTCCACTTTGGGTTCCTGAGACGCATACTGCGCCACAATTTCCTGTTCTGTGTACCGGTGGCGCAGGGATTGCAAATCTCGGAATTTAGCTGCTCCTTGTGGCTCTAAAGCGTCCACCGGATCGCTCAGCCGTACTATTGCCTGTACCGAGGGGAAGTCGAATCCTCCGTTTTGCAACCGTAACTTGCGGAACATTTGTCCCACTTTCTGCAAATCAGCTAAATCCTGCGCCACTTCAGCCACATACGGATCTGATTTAACCACATTCCCTTTTAGGA
This sequence comes from Sporopachydermia lactativora, assembly GCA_030579575.1. NCBI lineage: Eukaryota > Fungi > Ascomycota > Sporopachydermiomycetes > Sporopachydermiales > Sporopachydermiaceae > Sporopachydermia > Sporopachydermia lactativora. Next base: position 33,940 of record JAKTRH010000109.1, read on the forward strand.
ACTCATTAACCTCATTGTACGTCAGTTTCCGGAAATTGTTAACCCATCCTGGGTGTATCCGCGCTTCAGAAAACCGGAACGCCACATTCGGATCCTTTTCTTTCGGATCAAACGCCACAATGAAACTCATAGTTCGCGTCCGCTGGCCCGCGATTCCCATATTAGCCACGTTTGTAACCCCGGACGGAAACATCGGAACAATTCCTTCTGGAAGGTACACAGTAGTTGCGCGGGCAAAAGCGGCCCGAAATTCCGGATCGGAAGGTTGCAAAAACGATGCCGGATCCGCTATATGGATTTGTACTTCCCAGTGGCGTTCCGAGTGGCGCACAACGGCAATTCCGTCATCGATTTCGTGAGCTGCGGCGTCATCTATACAGTAAACGGGAACTCCACAGAATTCTTCCCGAATCTGCGCCACAGAATCTCGCGATTCCGATATATCCCGCCACAAAAAGAAACATTCCTGCTCTCTATCGGCCCGGCCCGAAGTTCCCATAAACGGCACGGGCAGCTCACGGTTGTAGTAAACCGGCGGCACGATTGGCGGATACCCGAGAGTGGCTAGGAAGCTGAGACACGCGTCACGGGACACGTCTCGGTTATGGAATTGAGGAATGTGGCGCAGTAATTGTGCTAGCAACGCCACCAACTCAGAATCCGAATCCGGAACATTGCCACAAGCATAATCATGCAACGCGTCCAAAAGCGGTAAGAAATGTGGCTCAGAGCTATCATGGGCAAATTTAGCCACAATTTGTCTCGATTTAGCCACATCCCGCCACAGTTTCTTATCGTAGAATCCCATTCCGGAAAGATACGCCTCTAATCGGGCAACAAAATCGGCAAATTCTGCATGCCACGACGTCTCCGCCCCTCTCCCTGCCGTGAAATCTTCGCCTGACGGCCCGTCCCGAAGCAACGCCACCAATTCTTCACGCCGCTGCGCCTCCGCTAAAGTTTTCAATTCTACAAATCGTGGCGCAGCTCCGTGTTCCCCATCAAGTACAAACAAATCACTCCGCTGTTTCAAAGCCAAATATAACGCGTAAAACCGCGTAAAATCGATTTTAGCCTGCAAATCACTCTTAAACTCATAAACGGAATATCCGAGCCGATTTTCTGTGCCACACCGAGATTTTAACGCCGCAAACACGTCTGGAGTTCGGCAAAGTTCCGAAACGTTAAAATCTTCAAGCATCCCGTACAGTTGGAGCAGCGGGACTTTCCGCCTTCCGTCAGGGAACTGCAAAGCTCGGTGAATTACTTCTAAAGCTTTAACTGTTTGTGGTACCTGAGTCCATGCCGATTGTAGTACAAAACGAATAGGTCGGCACACAAACGTTTTAGCCACATCCGGTACCACAAATGTAGGATCTTGTTGAAGAAATTCTTCACTGTAAAGTGGCGTAGTATGACCGAAAAAGAAGGAAGAAGAATTCTCTGAGTTCTCCGAGTTTCCCGAGTCCGAGTTTGGAGAATTTTCCGATTTTCCCGAGTCTCCCAAGTTTGCCGAATCCCGAGTTTCCAATTCCGAATTTCCATCTACGCCTCCTACGCCTCCTACACTTACCTCTTCCGGATCATTCGCCACTAACCGAAGCCGAGTCTTCGCATCAGGAACAAGCCGAGAAGCCCCAACAGGCAAATGGCCCGGCAGAACCGTCTCCCGCGCCACAGAATGCAGCAGAACCCGCGGCGGGAGCAGCCAAGGCACCCGGAAGCGGATATCCTGCGGATACACAAACCTCACAGCCCCGGAACTCAGAATCACCGTATACCGGAAATCGCGCTGTTCGGCAACCTGCCGCTGTGGCGCAGCTTTCCCGCCCGACAGTTTGTGGCAGTGTGCCGCAAACGGGACCGGTAATTGCGCAATAACCCCGAGAAGCGGCTCCGTATACTCCGGAGAGCACTCAACTAAATCTCCGACGGCCGGTTCGGCGTACAATTCCCGGGCTGTGAATGTGGCGCGGGCACGGAACCGGGGGTCGGATTCGGCCAAATACAGCCGAGCGGAGGCGTTTGTGTTGCGTACATCGCCGAGAGTGTGGCGCAGCCATGTGGCTGAAAGCGGATCACGAGTTTTACGACGTTTCCGTTCTGCGTCGTCTAAAATGACGTCGAGTTTCTTTGTGGGCGGCGACGGCAGAGGGGATATTTGTGGTTGTGGTTGTAGTTGTGTTTGTGTTGATTTGGCTGAAACTTCGGAAGAAATATCGGGATTTCCGTCGGAAGAGCCATCGGAAGACCCGAGAGTTTTCTGAGAATGTCTGTGGTGTTTAGACGGTTTTTGTGACCCCGAAGAACTGTACAGCCGACGCTCCAAGTATATAAAAGGTGGCTGAGTGCGCGGATAGAAATGTGGCGCAGCAAACACCGCAGAAAGCCGATTAACACCGGCGGCGGACTGCGGCCGCGCCATAAGGAGACTAAAGAGTTCTTTTTGTGCCGACCAAAAGCGGGGTTTTCCGAGCCGAGCCGAGTTTCCGGGTGAATAGTGTTTGTGTAAATAATCTCCCAAAACCGTCCACAAACTCCTTTGGAAGTTTCAACTGTGGCGCAGCAGTTTATCGGACGGAATCGGAAGGAATCGGAAGGCCCGCTGAGTTGAAATGAAAATTTCATAATGAGTAAAAAAATGTCTCAAATCAGGGGGTGAAAAATTGGCAGCCAGAGCGGAAATTATAGAAATCGGAGATCCAATTCCGGATATTATATGGCTACAGGTATTTTCCAGTTGGCACTCTGGTTGCTTTTCGATAAACTAAGCTGGTCTTTAATGGGTCATATAGCTGCTCAGAATTATGCTGAATACATTTTTAGATAAGACAAAGTAGGTAGTAATATAAAATAGGGCAAAGTATGCGAATTATATGTGAAAAATAGCAGCAAAATGAGAATATGCACCGTTATGCACTATTATGCATGTTTATCCCCATTAAGAAATATCGGCTTTTCCCGAGATATTAACTCTCGGAACCCCTGATATTGGACGCTCGGCTTCCGCTAAGCTGATAGGTAAATGGCTTACTATACGCAATAGAAAGCTCTACAACTATTATATTATAATCTACTATTAATAATAGTACATGCTTAGCTGCTACATCTTCCACAGAGAAGATATATGCCTGTTTCCACGGGGCTTACGCAGTTCTACGAGCGCTCCTCATACATTCCGTATAACGTAATCAATTATTCGGAACCTAACATATCGGCTTATCCGATAACCTAACATCATCAACAGTCCGTTAAATCCTTCTATTTCTTGCCTTTCCTCCTCTACTTACTCTTATCCTCTCTTTCTATATCGCATAGCATTTATTTCCTTTATTCCATATTCACAACCTGGCAAAAACAAATTAGGCATCAAACTGTATATAATAAAAGTCCAAGACGAAGCAAATAATTCGTCTCAATTATCTCTCAACTCCTCTCCTCCTAGCATACAACTACATCTACTCAACCAGACTTATTCAATATCTTCTCCTTCAGAGACTTCCCCGATCTCGCAGACTGACGAGTCAACTGCCTCTCTACTGTCTGCACTCGGATAAGCTCTTCTTCAGCCTCAGATTTCTTCTCATTCTTAACCCGATTCTTCGATTTAGGCACCCGTGCTAACCAGTAGAAAAACACGGCAAACATATAGTTAATAGCAATATAGCATATGAAAATACCCCATTCTCTCCATCTGTTCTTATAGTAAATACGAGACGGAGACAGGAAATCGTTAGTATCCTTCAATCGGCAGAATCGGCAGTCAGACATCGCATCTCCATTGGAAACGTATCCCCCGTAGACTGCCATATACGGCTGTAAATACTCGTCGCACGTCAACCCGCTGGTAGGCTGCATAGAAACGAATTCCGCTTCCGAGCATGTGACCCGAGTATTGGCTACACCAGTGGAAAACATCCCGCTTACTAAATACGTGAAAGGAGACACGTAGTACATGAAAATCCAGAACCCAGGCAAAGCGTCAGGCCCTGCTAGCACACCACAGAAGAGAATAGACATAGTAAAGAGCAAACTGCAAGCGTTACCGGCATTATCGGCTAATTCCATTCCGGCAATACACATTTGACCTGCGGAAACGGAATAAACGTAAAACGCCACAATTAACAACCACATAAGCGCTCCTCTCTCCGCCACAGTATCGGTAACGGAAGCATTACGGTATAAACCTACAGGATAGTACCAACAGAAGAACGCTACAGTGCCACAGGCTACTTGATAGGGAATTTCCACAGTCAGCTGGGCTAAAATGAACGCAACCCATGAAAATGTCTTGGAAGGTCTTTCCCGGGCTTCGTACAAATCTCTCTGGCAAACGTAGTAAGGCAGCATTTGATCCACAAGTGTGTGAAATACTATAAAGAACATGAAAATGGAGAACATTTGATTCTGCAGTCCTTGCAATGAATTATCCGCTTTGAAAAACGAAAACCCATTGAAAAGTGACGTAGAAACTGTGAGAAACATTTTAGACCACACATAAGAAGGAGATCTCCAATACTGTTGGAATCCTCTTGTGCAAACTGCCATATACTGCGTGAAAAATGAAGCTGCAAACTCTTTATGATGATCTGCGTCTTCTTCTTCATTCCGTGGTTTAGTTACTAATTCTCTCTCCATACGATCCAATTCTTCAAGTACTGCTTGCCTTTCAGCAGAATTCAACCAGCATTCATGATAATCTCGGTCTGCTTTCGACCCTGGAGCAGCTCCAATCACTTCCAGCATCCATTCTGCCGGATTGGCCTCTGGGGGGCATTTAGGGGCTCCTAGATTCTCAAAATAGTCAATCAGAGTCGAGCAATTCTCTCCCAAATCACCAAAATAGATCGTACGACCTCCCTTGGCCAGGAAAAGCAGTCTGTCAAACTCTTTGAGCAAAATAGCCGAAGGCTGATGAATCGTACACAGAATAGCCTGGCCATTGTCTGCTAATTTACGCATAAGCTGGCAAATCGACCAAGCCGTTTGTGAATCTAAACCGGATGTCGGCTCGTCTAAAAACAGTAACAGCTGTGGCTTAGCAGCCAATTCTACGCCGATAGTTAGCCGTTTCCGCTGTTCAACGTTCAGCCCTTCGCCGGCAACACCTACAATAGCATCAGCATACGGCTGCATTTCCAGGATATTTATAACGTTTTCAACGTAATCGTACTTCTCAGCAATCGGAACAGACGCAGGTTGACGCAGAATAGCAGAAAACCGCAGTGCTTCTCTCACTGTAGACGTATTAAGATGCAAATCCTGCTGCTGAACGTACCCAGTAGATCTCTGGAACGAGGAATCTCTCAAATGGCCATTTACAAACATATCACCAGATACAACACCCATAGTGACCCGATTAGCCAGTACATCCAACAAAGTAGTCTTACCAGCACCGGAAGCACCCATAAGAGCTGTCAAAGTACCAGGTTTCACCCACCCATCTACGCCAGACAAGATTCTACGAGTTTCCTTCTTAATTTTCACGTCGTAGCAGACATTCCGCCAATGGAAAATGTCTGTACCAGCTGCTAAGTTACCTACGCCGGCTGTCGGGTCTTCCGTGGTGATATCCTTTGAGTTCCCGTCGCCAATAGTTGTTTCTGCGTCTGCTACGCTGAGTACTTTATTCTGTTTCCTCAGTTTCTGCAAAGTCGACCTTTGAAACAGTAATCTCTCACCTTTTTGAATAGCAGATTCGTTATATTCGGCAAGTACCAGGCAAACTACGAGAAATACAATCACAAACGCTAGAATAATGCCGAAATTACGCCATTTATGCCCATTTGAGTAGTCAAACGCCACTTTCAAATACCGATTCCCGTCTACAAACGACTGACCGGCCATTGAACCCGCTACAGAGCAAACACGATTCTCAGCTGATAAGTTATCGTATCCAGGGCCTGAAGGAACATACGTAGTGCACGTGAACTGCGCTCCAGCAAATTCATTGACCATAAGAGCTTCAAAAGCGTAGCCTACAGGGTTTAAATAGTTAATCCAACGGGACCATCCCAGCATACTAGGAGTCGGAATAGCAAAACCAGCGTAAATAGTAAGCGCAAGCAGGAATACAGAAGCTGGAGTGAGAGCTTGAGGCAGAGACGTCGATCCTGAGCCGATAGTACGGAAGATATGAGACATAGACAGAGTTGCCAAGTTCATAATCAGGAAATAAAAGAAAAATCTACCAGGATTTCGTCTGAAATTAACCAAAAAATAGTATATAAGGTTGAATCCAATAGAAGTCGCAAGTTTCGGTGGTAATTCTGTTATAACTGAAGACAAAGCCTGAGCGGATGGATGATACATTGCATAAGTACGGTGTTTCTCAACAATAGGCCGAGATTCGTACAACGAAAGAATCTCCAATAACGACGAAAAAGCATTAAACAACACAGCGAAAAACATAGCAGCTCCACGATAGTAGAAAGATCCAGTATCGTGAGGTAAATTATAGAAAATAGAAGCAATAACAAGTCCCATAGCTACGTTACCAAGAACTGAGAATAAAGTAATGGAAGGATCACCTTTAGTTCTCCAAATATTCCTCAGCATATTATACCGAACTTGCATCCAGTAGGAAACCATATAGGAAGACGTTTTCCTAGTGTTTTTAGCTTGTTTAGCAACGTGAGCTTCATGAAACTTCGCATGAGCATCGTTATTTGAGGTGAAATATTTATCTAGCTTCCTCTGTAACTCAGCATATTCAGGAGACGCCTTCCAGTATGCTTCAAACTCAGCAGGAGTCTTTGGAACTTTCGATTCCATACCCTTTTGAGCAATTCTCTCAGCAGGGGACGTCAAAGACGTCAGAAAATCCGCTGTAGTCTGCCGAGGTGGACATTCCCACCCCATACGAAGGAAATAATCCTTAGCAGACGTCCCTGGGCCACAGTAAATCTGATATCCTTCATACAATACAACTACGTTATCAAATAGATCATAAGCGTCCTGAGAACACTGGTAAATAGCAATAAAAGACGTGGTATCCAAGTAAGAAGCAGAGATCTTCAAAGATCGGATAAATTCTAAAGCAGTTGCAGCATCTAACCCTCTAGTAGCGTTATCCCAGCACTGTAATTGAGACCCACATATAGATACTTCAGCAATAGAAACACGTTTACGTTCACCTCCTGATACTCCACGTACTAAATTATCACCAACTTTAGTATTGGCAGTGTGGCTTAATCCGTACATTGCCATATAAACTCTGGTGATGTGAGACTGGAAATCTTTACGGGAAACTCCATGGAATCTGTTGCGAGGAGTTTTCATCATTGCAGCAAAACTCAGCGTTTGGTACACTGTGAGATGCGGGAAATGAATATCAGACTCAGCATTGTATACAACAGATCCTCGGTAGTGGTTTCGGATCTCATCCTGTTTCAATCCGTCGTAGGATATCTCAGACTCTTCGCCGATCCAGAATCCAGGAGTATGGGAAGAAATAGTCTTGAGCAGCGTTGAGCAACCAGCACCAGGTCTCCCCAGCACTACAGTGAGGGTTCCAGGCTCGAAAAGACCATCCATAGGTTTCAGGATATCGAAATATCGATCCTTATTACTGCTAGGGGTTAATTTACGCCAAATCTTATCAGTATATTTATACACGATATTCAATACAGTAGGAAGATAGTCAGCATCGGCAGCAATCCCATAGGCTCTCAAATTCCTATACCCGATACCCAGGGAAGCGGGTTTATAATGATCTTCGTCCAAATCGGTGATTTTTCTCAGGTTTTTCACCCATAGTTTAGCATCAAAAGCATCAGAGTCCGGATCGAGCCGAGGATCAACTGCGCCACCTTCTGAGCTTATAGGCGTCATTCCAGGGACTTGAGAGTACGACGACATTGTTCTAGCGAGTTTTTCACCTAATTCTGAGTCAGAAGCGGATTCATCCTGTGCGTCGAGCCTGTGGGTAGAAACCCGGCTGAGTTCTCGGGTTAAATTACGAATATCTTCATCTGGGGCATTGTAGAAACTCGGTGGAGAATCTGATAAGTCCTTGGTGGAGTCCTTAGTGGATTCCGACATATTGACAGAGGTTTTCCTACGGGTAGTTCAGTTCACGTTCAGCCTGAGTAAACCTGTAGTTGGCAATGATAGTGGGAATCCCTTAGAAATCCCTTGGATCTTCAGATAATGGCTGAAACCGAACTGAAGCTGAAGCGGCAACTCCTCTTTGTTATATACACGGAAGCAGGTACCATTAAAACTGAGAGAAAAAACGACGTAACAGGAAGATAAATAAACTGCCGGGATATTCGCTCTTCTCTACGGTTTTATCGTGCTGTTAATTATTTCGTATAAGTCTTATAACTACGGTAATACTATGAAATATACAGCCGAAATCGGAACGTCTGACTCTCAGGGTCCCGTAGATGCGAGAAGGCGCACTCCTGATTAGGCATGTGTGTGCGGGTTGGTTCCGTATCTGGCAATGGGCACATCGCTGAAGGCGCAGCGCCGATACCACCGAGGGGCTGGGAAAAGCGGTTAGGGGGGCTACAAAGACGGGAAAAGCCGGCTAACAGGTGTATTGTTGTGAAGAGTGTTGATTGCGAGTGTTTGAAGCCGGTAGGAGTGGATTTGGACCGTAATTGCTAGCAGTGAATGGCATAGAAGGTCGATAGTAAGTCATCGGGGATATCGCGGGGTGAGCCGAAACCAGCAAGATGTAGCATTAAAGTTGGCATGTAGATTACTGTTTACGGCAATGACGAATGTTAAATTTTCCATCATTTTCGGATTACGTGATCGGGATGGGATTTCATATAACTGGAAAAAAGCGAGAAACGCGACGGAAACGACGGAATCTTGGCAATCAGAGCAATTATAATGAAGAAGGAGGTATTACGATTCATTGGACTGGACTGGCTATCCAGCTGTGCCGGTAAACCCCAAGCGAAGTCTGCGGAATGAGCGCGTCGGTTATATCGTTTACGGTGTACTCGGGCGCAGGACGAGACGCAGGGTGGAACAGCCCGGCAACGAGGCTGTCGCACCGCGGAGATAGTGGAGAAAATCCAACTGTAAGTTGAACTGGAATTACGGTACGCCGTAAAAGGGTATGTTCCATCGTCGTTTTCGTCGTTTCCGTCGTTTTCGGTTACGTTATTTGACTTGGTGTTATCGGGAAGCACTGCCTCAAAGCGCGATAATCTACTCAAAGCTCTAATTAAACTGCGAACGTGAAATTTCTCGAATCCCGAGAAGCCCGCTAATTTCCTTCCGTCACTGAATTTTAGCGTATTGCCGCTTTTTTCATCGCTGCCTAACCGGTGAATTCGGAACATCTCGGCTTTCTTCGTATACCCAAAAATGAACAAACGAGACGTCACCGAGGCGAAGTGAGACGCCATGTCCGATGATAAGTGAGTCATGACGAATTTGCAGGTGAATTGATAGTGAAATGAGCGAAAATGAGGTATTATCGGGTATATAGTAGATGTATGTGTGTTTTAGAGTAGAAGGATATTCTTAGAATACCAGAAAAGTGTGTAGATGAAGGACTTGTCGTGCTCTCTGAACATGTGAAGCGTGGAAATGACTGGCACCTCGTGGTCGTTTCGGCGATAAGACGGCTGTTATCGGCTGTTCGGCAAAGTTATCGAAGCATAGAGATGTTCTAGTGCGGTTTGTTTCTGCGCTAATGACATGATGGAGATTTTGGCGTTGCGGTTTAGTCATCTGACGAGTTCAATGACAGGTCCATCAGCAGTCTCGACTACAGTCATGATTTTACAGGCTTCCAACGGTCTACGCGGTCTAAACCAGCAGCAGGATCTTTGATTGATATTTTTAATCCCATAATTTTACACTTTTCAGTTAAATATTTCCTATTTACTCTACTCTATCGGTACTTTCACCTTCTACAATCCCATCAACTTCGCCTTACATAACTACCCACCATTCCCATCAGTAATCTCCAATCTAACCCACATTTTCCGCCAGATTCCCGCCGGTTTTTCGACCTATAAAATCTATGTAATTAATATTTGCTCAATATTTCACCGATAATCACACACTAAGTACCTTCAAACTTCACGTAAATCCGCAGTTTTTTTTTTCCTTTATTTCCACCTCTCAGCTCAGCGCATCTCATCGACGTCATTTAGAGTTTGCAATCCCAGCCTTTTACCCCACAATTCCAGAGTGCACGCCAGGGTGTAGAGAAACACCCTAGGGGTAGGGTAAAAAGGGGGTGTAGTGAGACGTGATGTTTGGTATATGGATAGAACGTTCAAGGAGTGAGAGATATTATAGGAATATTATAAAGCAGTAAGTGATGATATGTTGGAAATTATTATTCAGAAATCTGTCTTTTTGTATATTTTAGAGAAAAAGTATGCGAAATAGAGTGTTCAGCTCAGTGCGTTAACTCCATATAGCCACTTTTCACTAGTATGATCGTATCCGACGGCTAACTTCTCTCTAGCGGTATCAACTCCGACATTAACATAATTTCCCTGATATTTTTTTACTTAAATTTAGTCAATATTCTATTAATAAATCACTTTAAATCGCGCTTTTTTTCACTCAAAATTCCCCAAACTGACTCCTACTATCTCAACTCATCACTACTGACCATTCCACCTCTGTTCACCATACAATCCCTTTCATTTCTAACTCCCTGTACTCCAATTATCATCAAACCTCTTCAAAAATCACTTCCTTGACTGAAATACACAAATATCAAACGATTCTGCCATTCTTATCCCTCATTCCATCAAACTACCTTCCATCCTTCTCATCTCCTCACAACCCATCTCACACCTCACATCTCCTCTCACATCCATCTCCCGCACTGCCCCACAACACCCTGGCGCATCCCCAGTCCTTCCAGCAGCCGCTCCAAACTTTATCACCCGCTAACGCAACCCCCGCCGCGTTATAAAAATCGATCAACTCGCTGTTGGCGCACTTTCGGCCCGAATATCCCGGGGGAAAAAGCCATATCGGCTTCTTTATTCCGTTATTTTCTACCATCAAGTTATCTGATTGCATTTCTGTGTGTTTAACTGGGTTGATCTGAATTGTTTGCCGTTCATTACTGCGCCACAATTTTAATACTTACCGCCTTGTTTGTAAACTTTTGAGTAATTTTGTGGCTGTTTTTTGTTTCTAGCACCACAAAATTATTAAATTTTAACCGCCGGTTACAAAAATGACCGAAGCGCCCAAATTTGCCGACCGAAGCGTCTCGCCGGCGACTGTGGCGCCACCGGATACTCCGTTTAGGGTTCCGACAGCCCCTCGGAATTCGGCAATGTTGTCAGTTTCGGATAATTTAACACCACAAACAAAACCCCGTCAACCTTCAATTGTTGACATTTTATCAACTCCGCCACCTTTGGCTGCCGAATTCGCCGCAGCCCGCGGGCGTACAAACTCGGCTGTATCGGATTCCTCTCTGGCTACTGATAATTCGGATTCTCTGCGTGGTAATCGCAATTATGCTTTCTTCGCTTCGGATACAAAGACATCCGATACTTGTGACTCGGTCCGAACAGCCCGCGCAAATTCCTGCTCCTCGGCTAGCTCGAGCCCCGCTAGCCCCGCCGACTCGGCAGTCCACTGGCCGTCTCTGCCCCTCTCGGAACTGGTACAAGAAGAAAAATTGGTTATTATCGATGGTGATCTGCCTGTAGAGAAGGCTTATGACGTTTTGTGCGATCAT
>JAKTRH010000110.1:0-45540 GCA_030579575.1 Sporopachydermia lactativora
GGGGGGGGGGGGGGGGGGGTGGGGGGGGGTGGGGGGGGGGGGGGGGGGGGTGGGGGGGGGGGGGGGGGGGGGGGGGGGGGGGGGGGGGGGGGGGGGGGGGGGTTGGAATGAGTGTTGAAGTGGGAGTGGGAGAGGAATTGTCGAGAAAGTGGTAGGAAGTGGGAGTAGTAGGGGGTTTGAATGGGGTTTAGAGGGGCTTGGAATGGGTTAGAATGAGTTAGTGGAGCTTAGAATGGGTTACAGGGGGTTAGAAGATGGTTAGGTAGTGTCGGGTTATGTCAGACATGTCAGACATGTCAGGCGCGTCGTGTCAGGCGTGTCACACTTATCAGACTTGTCACGATGATTATGACCAAAAAAACACCAGGCTGGTGAACTAAATACTTAGATATACGCCGCTTATTAAAACACAACCTACTGAACCGACCAGCTAGAGCTACGACGACTACTGACGTCTCATGGTGTCCACCGACAGATCTCTCTAGATCTCGCTGTCACACATCGGGGTGGGCTGTTATCGGCAACAGCCTATCGCAAACTGATAAACTGTTTTGTCTGATCGGGTAGTCACGCATACGTACACGTACGTAACAATGGAAGCATGTCTTGTCCAGTGAAAAATTGTCCGGAGGTCGGCACGAGACAATCTTCACAGCACAATATGAGAGATATCAGAGCCGAGTAGGTTAAAATCAAAGCGAAAATATGACAAATATTACAATTAAGATACAATTGTTACAGCTAGACAAGTCTGAAAGTCTGAAACCTTCAGGGATGATGGTTCGCTCTCAATGTTGTCCAAAACTCCCTTCCTGCCTCTCCTCCCCAATTTGTCCCGAGTCAATGGGACGGCCAACTGAGATGAGATGCGAAGTGCCATGAAGGCATGGGTTTCGGTAAAGATAAAGCGAAGATTCCTGCGAGAACCCGCTTGGAAACTTCATCTCTGTGACTGCTACAGTCGCGAAACGTATTGGAATTTGTCAGAGGAAAGCTGGTTGAGATAATCTAAGGCGAGGAGTGTTACAAAGAAGAACAGCGCACGGAGGAAGCAGCCAGCAGCTTTCAGACAGCTATCCGGTGGGTCTGATGGACACTGTTTCTCCATTTATAAGCATATACCATCGGAGGATGATCTTTCTGATGGTCTGAACGTCTTCCAATCTCTCGTGGTGAAAACTAGCTCATTATTTGATATATAACAGTCACTTTCATCTCCTGTCCTTTCCTGATTACGCTATCAGTTTTCCTCTTTCAGCACACATGACGTCTCATCTCGTCTGGCCTCCGATTGTGATATTTCTCATTCCGCCTATTTCGGAGTTTTCAACATGCAGCTCAGATCTTCCGATGGCATCTCGGCATATTTTTTACTGCCCCTGCTTACTTCTACTAGTTGAGTGTGTCGGGGTATGCAGAAGAGTACTATTACATCGTACAACGCAAGCCGGCTAGATGCTTGTTCCCCGAGCAAACTCCCACATTTCTCCATTTCTCAGTTTCCAAACGAAACGAACAGCCGTACATTTCTGTGGTTCCGAGCCCATTTTCCATTCTCCGGTCACGTCTATCTCATCAGCCTGAACCACAGCCAGCACTCCAATTCCATGCCATGGCAAAATTAACCCCCATCCACCACACGCATACCAACCACCATGTATCTCATTTCCCGTTACCCTCCGCTCCGCCACTCCGCCACCCAGTAACATACCATACCTTCTATAACCCCACTACCACCCCTGCTCCCACTCCACATCCCGCCGTTCCAGCATCCCGCCGTTCCGCCATCCGCCTGACGGCGTCCGCCACTTGTCCGGTTTCCCCATTTCGCCGTCCGCAACTCCCGAACCTGCCAGCGTACTTCTCAGCACTCAGCCGGCATCTCATCACGACATCTCGCGAACCGCCCCCCAGCGGTTACCACATCCCCAGTTACCCGCCCACGAAATTCCACTGTGACCCGTTTAAAGTTCGCCCTGTCCGGTAACACCTGGGACAGATTTTATATAAATAACGAGTGATCCCCTTTTTTTAACCGCGTTTTGCAATACAATAAATTTTTCATTAATTTGTTAGTTTTTCGCCTATTTGGGAAAGGTGGCAACTTCGGGTCTCACCACGGCACGGAAGGATATTTACTAAGGGCCCAACGGTACTGATTAATTGATTATTAATTGATTTATCAATTGATTATTAATTATAATATTCAGTACTGTTTATCAGAAATACCGTGAACAGCGCAGCAGATTGAAATTGTCGCTGTTGTAAAGTGCAAACTGGTTATTTGGCTCCTGTCAACCCTTTAGCTAGGCGTGCGACTCATCTTACTTCATTCTTGAGACAAATTCGGCAACAACCGGGACACTCAACGACTATCTTTCTTGTATATACTGTTGTCCTCAATAGAAAGTCGCATTCTCGGGTGATTGATTGTATATTCAATTATCGTTATTGATTAAATCTGGATCACGTCATCATCTATTCGCATTACTTCACATCTCACCTCACCCCCGTCTATAGTCATGACAATGGATTCCCCTGCTACTGAGGCAAACGGGGCGGATCCTCAGGTGCCTAAAAACGATTCGGCAGCGGCGGCGGAACCTACGGATTCTGTGGAGCCTTCGGAACCTGCTGATGCTTCTGTGGTTGCCGAATCCGAGTCTGGAACCCCGGCAACCCCGAATCAGCCGAACGGACTGAAACACGAACTCAACGGCGACGGAACCGAGTCAGCGGAACCGGAAACTAAGAAACTGAAAACGGAGAAACCGGAAGAATCTTCAGAACCTTCGGAACAAACCTCGGAACAAAAATCGGAACAAAAACCCGAAACTACAGATGATTTAAATTCAACCCGAACTCCGGATAAGGAAATCTCCCCAAATACATCAACAGAACCCCTCCCACTGCACCAAAAGAAACATATAATAAAAACATTGAAAGCTGTACGTCGCCTGAAAGATGCTGGCCCGTTTCTCGTACCGGTTGACCCTGTAAAGCTGAATATTCCAACGTATTTTGACTATATTAAGAAACCAATGGACCTGTCAACTATGGAAAAGAAAGCCAATGCTGACGAATACCACACAGTTGAAGAAGTCGTGGCAGATTTCGCTCAAATGGTTGATAACGCTGTGTTGTTTAATGGTGCTCAGTCTATAATTGGGCAAATGGCTAAAAATGTGCAAGCATCTTTTGAGAAACACATGTTGCACTGTCCGCCACGTGATTTGCCGAGTGCGCCACCGACTGTGGCGTCGAAATCACGAGAATCTGAGCCACTAAGGCCGCCTTCCCAACGTCATCATCAATTGAAAGCGGCAGCGGAAGCGGAAGCGGCTGTTAAAGCGGAAAGTACAAATTCTGAACCTTCAGGTAAGAAAAGCCGAAGATCGACTGGTGCAAAAAGCGATTCACCCGCTTTTGCGTTACAACCATCGGGAATTCCGACAATTCGCCGAGAATCAACAGCTGACGGGAGACCGAAAAGGGAAATCCACCCGCCAAGGCCTAAAGATATTATCTACGCGGATGTGCGGCCACGGAAGAAGAAATACGCAGTAGAATTGAAATTCTGTGGGCAGGTATTAAAAGAACTGATGAGTAAGAAATATGAATCATTTTCATTCCCTTTTTTACAACCAGTTGATCCAGTTGCACTTAATTGTCCATCATATTTTAGTATTATTAAAGAACCTATGGATTTAAGCACGATTCAAAAGAAATTTCAGAATAATCAATATGAAAATGCTAAAGAATTTGAATCAGATGTTAAATTAATGTTTAGCAATTGCTATAAATTCAACCCAGAAGGTTCACCAGTTTATATGATGGGTAAAAGATTAGAAGCAGTATTTGATAAAAAATGGTTAGACGTTCCTGTTACTCCTCCGAGTCCTCCTGCTCAGTCTTATTCTTCTGATGATGAATCGAGTGAGTATGAAGAAGTAGACGAAGCTAGCTTGAAAGTAAGTAATCAGGCAATTGAATATTTAGAGAGGCAATTAGAAGTTATGAAGAATGAATTAGCTAGGATGAAGAGGGAACAATTGGAGCAAATTAGGAGATCAAAGAAGAAGAAAGGTAAAAATCGGAATTCGACTAGTGGTAATCGTAAGAAATCTAGTATGGGTAATGGTGGAAGAAGTAGTAAAAAAATTGAAGAAATGCACGTTTCTTATGATATGAAGAAGGAAATATCTGATAAAATCGCTGTGTTACCTGAAAAGAAATTGAATACTGTTATTAGCATTATTCAAGCTGGAGTTCCAGATATTAATAAGAACGGTGATGAAGAAATTGAATTAGATATGGATCAATTAGATAACGCAACTCTATGGAAATTGTATAATTTTGTTGTTAAAGACAGCAAGAATCCGAGTGCTGCCCCAGCTGTGAGTGCCAGTAGGAAAACTGGGGCCGGGAAGAAGCGTAGTCGGCATTTGACGAAAGCGGAAGAAAATCGGCAAATCGAGGAATTGAAACAGAAGCTAGCTCAGTTTGAGAATGCTGAGAAGGGCAAAGAATCAGATTCTAGCGATGAAGAGGATGATTTTAATGATTCTTCTTCTGAAGAAGAGTGAAGAGACGGGAGGGGAAGGAGACGTGAAGTTGAGAAAGGAGAGAGAAGCGATGGGAAGGAGACGTGAAGGTCAAGAGGAGACGTGACGTGGTAGTCACGAAGTTGAAAGTTGCAATATTTGCCATTGTTGTGTTGCTTTCCGTCTATGGTTTGAGCGGGCTATGATAAGCCCTAAGCTATCTGTGTATTATACTGTATATTTTACTTGAATTAAGTGAAACGACTAGATAATGTTTGGTGTAGTAGGGTGTTGTGCCAGTAAGAGTGAGGAAAGCTTAAGAAAACTCATGTTTGTCTGTGGAATTTACGCTCAAATGCCTAGAAGTTTAACCATATCTTCCACTGCTTATCCCCATTTCATTCCTCCTTTATTCCACCTTTATTCACCTTTATTCCACCTTTATTCACCTTTATTCCACCTTAATTCCACTATCTACACTGCTTATTCTCTTATATCCATCGTATATCCTCATCATCTCCCCCTGCCATGGGACACCCCGTAAAAGTCTCGCGACAGCCCCCCGCCGGCCCATTTCGGTAAGTTAAAGAAACGTTCGAGTCGGAGAAATTTACAGAACTGTGGCTGCTGTGGCGCTGTTTCCGTCTATCCGTCGGCTCTATTCAGCTATTACAAGGGTAATTCTCAACCGAATTGTCGGCAAATTCACAAAACATCCGAGGACTCCTGTATTTCCGCGCCCGAAATGGAGTTTGACGCTTCTAAATACATTCCTACTATAGATGTGAGTAGTTTAGGGGAGTTGTCAGGAGTATAATTGATTATAATGGATTATTATGGGTTATAAAGGATGGAAAGGAGGAAATCCCTGAAATTTTATATATAATTGGTACTAACAGGCTGATTTAGGCGATCCTGCAGGTGTCTGATCTCCAGGTAGTGACGGCAAAGAGGATACGGAATAGTTTACAGGAACTGTTTGGAGTTGATTTGAATCCGTATAAAGTGAGTTGGGTGGAGTTGGAGATGTTTTCCGTTCTTTAGGGTTATCTGGGAGGAAATATGAGGGGATAATATGGTGATTTTGTTAGGTTTTTGTTATGTTAGGTTATGTTAGGTTATGTTAGGTTCGTTGTTAGGTTATTTCCTGTTATGGAATTTTTCAACATATCTTCATATTGACTGCTTTTTCTACTGAATTATCTATTTAATTTCAAAATTTCACATGCTTTTAATTCCCTTTTCCATCCCGGGTTTCCAATCTCTTTGATTTCCTTCATTTTCTCGTCTTTTTTACTAACAAAACGCACTCAGGATGAAATGAATCAAGTAGTTTTATCCCGATTCCACGCACTGCTTAATAAACGGAAAGAGGAAGAAGCCGCTAAGTCAGGTGACCCCGTGGAACGGAATTCTGACGCAGAAAACGCTTCCGAAGCTGTAAATGAACCGAATAGTACTGATAAAACTAGTGATAATACTGAAAAAACGGTGAAAAATAAAACTTCGGGAGAAAGGCGGGAAACGGAAACTAAATCCACAAATGGGAAAGTCAAACAGACTTCTATAGAAGTGGAAGACACATTAATAGCCGCTCGGCTGCATGCGGCAATGAATGCCCCTCGGCTGAGATCGGAAAGACGGAAGCCGAAGCCGAAGCAAAGAGAAAAGAAGCCGAAATCGGGTAAACGGAAGAAATCCGCTGCGTACGTTTCCGACGACGATCTGTCCGGTTCCGACGGAGATCCCGAGGCGGATTCTTCCGCTGTAACTCCCGAGCCGACAACGAAAAGGAAAAGGGGCGGTTTGCAGCAACCATTGAAATTATCGCCAGCTCTTGCTGAATTTATTGGTGAAGACGAAATGAGTCGTCCACAGATAGTTAGTAGAATATGGGATTACGTCAAGAAAAATGGGTTGCAAAACCCATCAGATAAGAGGGAAATTCTGTGTGATGAAGCATTAAAACCAGTATTTGGTGATAGTATGTATAGAAGTTTGGTTGTTCTATGCGTATAATTTGGTACTAACAGTGTATTACAGAGGTCAATATGTTCCAAATGAACAAAGTGATTGCTAAGCATGTGTACAAGCCTGATGAGGTAGTTGGCGGGGAGTAAAAGTAGGTGAATGAGTGGTAATGACAGTTTCGGGGAGATTTTTCGGAGTTTCGGAGGATGTGGGGTCGTGTATATGTATTTTAGTGTGCAATGAGGTATTAATAGGCTTTCAAGAGTGTAGGAATGATGAGTGTATTGTGCCATGTGGGGCTGTAGGGAGTTTCCGAACGGTTTTGCCGTTCCGTTCCGTTAATACCGAGATTTCGTTCTATCCGGTTACGTAATCTTTTAATAGTCATAGGTGTCCAGCGATTATATGATTACATCATCTGGAAACCCATGAACACCTCTCATATTTGGGGTTCACCAAGCAAATGAGCACCCCAGAGTAAGCCAGTATGTACTAATCAACATCAGTATAGGAGTTTTTCAGGCTAAATATCAGCTCTTCCATGTCCACCGACTCAACCTTCTGACGAGCGCAGCAAAAAACCGACCATCCAATATCAGGGGGTATTATCCTGTACTCTCTCTAACGGGACAGCATCCTGCAAATCGATGCACAATATATGCATACCCATGTACGATGATGTATACCCCTGCATTCACATGCACCCTCCTGCATCCTCCTGCACCCTCCCAAACTTAGATCTAAACCTAACATTTATTTCTCACACCAAACATATTTTGTAAACAACTTCGGATGTCAGTTCGGCTCGGCTTCCGCTGTGATACCCTGAATTCCCGTATAAACTTGCCACAAACAAATTCAACTTCTCACCCGCACCACAGAAATCACATCCCCCGCCTTGGTTACGCGTCTGTGTTGTTTTCACTCTGGTTTATGCCCTATCAAACACTTCGGAAGACGGCTGAAAGCTGCAGCGGATAATCCGCGCCACACCGGTTTGCCGAATATATCCGAAACATCACCTGACGCAGTTCATTTCGGCACCACAAACGGCGCATTTCTGGCTGCCTCTGCTGCGCCACAATTACCGTTTTCTCGCCCATTTATACACTCATGTCGGGCCCACGTGAGCCGAGAAGGTCTTCCGGTGACGGATTAGGCGATTACGCCACACTTGCTGCGCCACAAACTAATCCACAAACACGTGCAATATCGTCAAGTCCGCCGAAACTCCGGCAAACGGCTCATTCGCGCCACAATTCTGAATTGACGCCACATTTATCCCAATCTTCAATCTCCACTTCCGCTACTTCCGCTTCCGCTTCCGCTCCCGATCCGCGGGTGGCTGAGCTAAAAGAGTATCTTTTCCGAGCCGCTGTTTTACACCACAGAACCGAACCCCGCTTTCTAGCTGCCGCAGAAGCCGACAGATCGGCTCGTTCCGCTGGTAGATCATCATTTGTGTCATTTAATTCGGCTGATCCGACGTCACTTCGGCTGCCACCGCGCTGGTTCGCGCACGTGACACCGGGGATCGAAGCCATAATTACCCGATCGGATCCAACGCGGAAACACATATATAATAACGGCCCGCTTCGGGAAACTTTTAAACTTTTCTATAACCGTTGTTTACAACTTACTGCGCCACAATTAGAATTAAATGCCGGAGCGGAAACTTTAGCTATGATGTTTATTAGTTGTGGCCGAGCGGCTTTGCGGAGCGGGCAGAGCGGGCAGAGCGGAGACACAAATTCTGATAAATCCACAGAAACAGTTTTGCTTTCCAGTTTTGCCGCCGCTTTCTTCCGATTTTTAGCCGATGTATACGAAAGTAAAAACAAACGCAAATACGAAAAATTAGCCGAGAATCTCCGCGCCGCTGTGGCGCCCGACGGGCAATCGCTGTTAATTCCCGGTACAGACGGGAATAACGCGTCTGTGGCTCGGCCACATTTCCAAATACGGGATATGCGGTTATTACAAACGGTAGATGAGTTATTTTGTGGACAAATACAGTTAGATATGAAGCGGTTAAAAGACTGCGCCACACCTGATACGTACTGTGCCGATTTAGGAAAGATGCGGGAAGCTTTAGTGGCTGATAAATGGGGTGGAGTGGCGATTACCGCTTTTGGCGATATTCTAGCTTACAGAGTGGCTAAGCAAATGGCTTTGCGCAATATTGAAGCTCAATTAGCCGTTTATAAACGGTTTTGTGTTAATCAAAGAGCCGCTTTAGCCGGTACGGATTCGGCATTGTATTTTGTACCGGAAAATTCCACCGATTTGTATTCATTATTATGTGATTTGTGTTTCCGTCAAAAATTGCGGGCCGATTCCGGAAAAAATGGCGGGTCGACTTCGGAAGCGATGCCGGAACGGTTCTTGGATCTTCTCCGATTTGTCCGGGAAATTTGGCATATTTTGCCCAGTACATCGGAAACGAGATTTATAGCTTCCGCTTATAATGAAGCATTCCGGGTAGAAGTTAATAGTTCTGTGGATGTTTTAACCGGGTTTTCACGTATATCCGCTATTTACGCCACAATCCCAAAACTTTGTGGGCCAAATGAACCATCGGAACCTCCGCCGGAATTCCCGGATTGGCCCGAATCGGATCAAGAATTACACAAAAGGAATCTTCTGCACCTTTTCTATCGGCTAACAAAGACAATTCGTTTGAGGCTTCGCGGATTATTCCGAAATGATATCCGAAGTTCGGAAATCGATTCCGCTAACGGGATATTCCGTTCCGTCATCATTTCCGATCCCGTTTGGCCCGAAATCGAATCAGAAGCGGAATCTCGCGGGTTTGTAACTAAAATTGCTCGGCAAGTTAACGTTGCCGCTATCGGAATGTACAATTCGCTTCGGGCCGAGCTTTCCGGTGGGAAATTAACTGTGGCGCAAGTTGATGAATTTCTAGTTAAAGTATTTGCCGAATTTGATTCTGTGGCAAATCGAATAAAGCCGAGGGTATTTGGGTTGTTTTCCGTTAGTGACATTGTGGTTGTTCGTATTGTTCCGTATTTATTCCGAGATATTTACGCTATGTTAAAAGCTGTTGAGAATGTTGAGACAAATGCGGAAACAATGGCGGAAGAATCAGAGAAACCGGAAAATATATCGGCAACTCTACAATGGGAAGAACTTAAATCGCTGTTTTTCGATTTCCGAACGCTGGCACAAAAATTTCGATCAGTTTTCCCCGCTACAGCGCCGTTTGCGGAAGTTTCCGAATCGGATTTTGCTCGGCATTTCGATAATTTACTGAATTTTTATTTCCGTTCGGCATTAAAATGGGTTTGTGGCCCACGTGACAGTGTTGTGGTCTCGGCACGTGCCGCGGCGGCTTCGGAAGATCTCAAACCGGCTGATTTAGCCGAGAATTTACTATTTTCGGCATCTGCTAAGCAGTTTATGGCTGTTGTGGTGTCACGTGTGGGGGAAATTGAAGGATTAAAATGGCCTAATGAGCCACAATCAGCCACACTTTTAAAATGTCGGTTAAAAGATGTGGCGCAAGGTGTGGCTGAATATGTGGCACATATTGATTTGTGCTTTAATAAATATTTTATTGAACCACAAATGAATGGACCAGAAAGTACAAAAGGAATTAAAATATCCGATGCTCGGGAATTATTAAGAAGAATGTTACACAGAAATAATGGGAACGGAATTCTTAACGGAACAGCGGAAACGGAAATCGGAACCACAAATCAATTACAATCAGAAATTTTTGTGGCAATGAATAACGTGCATTTCCTATTAGAGCAATTCGACGCATTAGAACAGCGGCTTAAACCTGCTTCTGTGGATGCGGAAGCGGAGAAATTAACCCGCGGGGTAAGCGGGGTAAGCGGGGTACCTGAGAAAGGCCGAGCCACGTGTTTCTGTACGATTGTGCAAGCGGAAAACCTTGAAATGCAAGGCAAACTTCCCTGTGCGTTTGCATTACTCGAAGCGGAATCTTCGGGGGCTCGGCTAGGCCAAACCGGTGTGGCGCAGCAAAGTACTGATCCAGTTTGGGACGAAACATGTGTTTTCCCCTTACCAGAAGCGGAAACTCTAAGAGTACGCATTTGGGATCGATCTAGCGGTGGCGCAGGTAGGTTTTGTGGTCAAGGTAGGCGTCTTATTGCGCCACAAGAGCTCGGAACTGAGCCGAGATCTGTGTGGCTTAGTTTAACACCACAAGGAAGAGTTTTACTGCTTCTGAGTGCGGAAAGGGAAGAAGATTCGGCAGTTTACTATGTAGGACGGAGTTTCCGATTGCTGGTACAAGCGGAACAGCGGATGGCGGATCGGGTTGTGGCGCAGTTCCGAGGGGATATTCGGCGAGTTGTCAATAGTGAATCTGTGGCTCAAGTGGCGCAGTCAACTAAACGTGAAGTTCCCTTACTTAAGACTTTTGTACTCAGTTTAAATCTCGGAACGGAAAGCGGGAATGATGCGGAAGAACTCGATTCGGCAACTGTGGCTGATTCTACTATTATAACAAAAGTGGCGCAGTTTATTGAGCCTTTGCTTACTCATGTGACTCTCAATTTCATCGTAATGAGTAAATATTTAGCCGACGGTTTGTACCACCGGGTTGTTCTTGCCGTTTGGGATGCCGCTGTGGCGGCGTTGGTGGCGTCGGCAGTACCGGAAGTGCACGAACAGGGAATTCGGCGCCCCCCATTGACGGATCGGGAATTATGGGTAGTTAAAGTGTGGCGCGACGCGCTGCTGGAGCTGTTTTTGGATGGCGAAGTACCGGAAACGGAACTTAAAGGTCGGAAAACTTACCGAGAATTGGATTTAGTGTTATTCCACTATCATTCTCCTGTGGCTGAGTTGAGAGCCGAAGTGGAACGGAGTCAAAGGCGGCGTGGCGCAGCAGGGGCGCGGGTTCGGAGTTTGGTGGCTCGGCGGAATACCGTTTTCGGTCATCGGAACCGGCGCGTGCGGCGTGACGAGGAGCGGCAATTAGCGGAAGCGGCGACAACTGTGGCTGAGGAAGATGTGCTTTTGCGGTTGCTGCTTTTAAAGGGCGACGAAGCGTTTGTGCGGTCTGTGCTGAGAAGCAGGAATAGGTAGATGGTGGGTGAGAATGTAGGAGAGTGGAGGAGGCGCAGGTGGCGCAGGTGGCGCAGCAAAGCCGAATTTTGATAATTTGTGGCTTTTTCAGTGAAAAGCGATTACGTCATCTGAAACGATTGGAGTATTTAGTGATTATGTCATCCGAAAAGAGAGTAGGATGAACTGATTAGCGATTGCGTGATTCCACAGTCCCCTGAGGTTCCAGTATAAAGCAGTCACTATAATGGGGATTTAGCGTCCTTCTTATCTTGTGTGTACGGAATTTCAGTCTCGAAAATATGCTGTAAGGTGGTAAAATTAGGCATCATAACATCCTCTTTCTGCTTCTTTTACTATTATGTAATCATATATTCTTTAACCGCATAACGAACTTAGAGTCTCATCTTGAGTAAATCAACCTCACGTCTCACGCTGTCTAGGAGCAGCCGGAAGAGAACGGAAAAGTGTGAAGTTCCGACAAATTTCGGGAAAACTGAGGTAGAATCTTTACCATTCTGAACACCCAAGTATGTGCTTTTATTCATGGTTTATTCTTCCCATCCAACTCCTCTCTGTGTACATGTTCTTACCTTCACCTCTCAATACCGTCATATGTAGACCGAGTGACTCAGCTATACCATTATAAACGAGCTACATCTCCCTGCACAAACCTCCTACTATTACCCCCTCTTCAAAACACCTTTCCCACTCCTATACGCCCCTCAACTCTTACTTCCGCCTTCTTTCCTCGCAATACTATCCCATTTACCTCTCTAACCATTTAATGCTTATCTAATCACATAAACCCCCAATTAGGAAACCCAAGCGAAACCGAGCAAACTTTCCCATCACGTCATCTTTAATTCATCCTCATTCACCTATTTGGGGAAATATGTAAATAGGAAAAAACTAACAATAGTAATTCACTTTTTCTCCGTGATTCCGTTCCGTTTTCCTCGGGATATCCGAGGATTCCGGTAGTTCGGAAACTAGAAGGGTTAGTTTGTGTACTGTATGGTATTGTGGTGGAAATATTTCTAAGAAAAAGTACATGGTTTGTACAATTATTCCCTGGAAAGTTCAGAGTTCTTCCTGATACTCAATTATTACGTAAACCAGGGAAGAAAACGGGATTTATTCGCTCGGTTCGGCATTCACGTTTGTGTCCCACAGATGCCGGTTCCCGAAGCCGGTTCCGCAGGTTCCGCCGTCTCCGCTGGTTCCGCTGGTGCCGCTGGTGCTGCCATTGGCCATCCGATATTCCATGACATCACGCCAGATCCGATATGTGAAATTCCTGATTCCCCTCGGCGAATTTCGGGCCGAATTTTAACTGAAATGAATACAAACACATTTGTGGATCATGATTTAGTTTCTGTGGTACCGAAAAGTCATCAAAATTCCCCTACAAAACTCCGTCGTACAATCCGTAGACCTCACAGCTTAAAACACAAACCATCAATAATAAGCGCCTCCGGAGTGCCCATTTTAGACCATCCGAAGCTGGACGAACTCGATAAATCCCTTACGTCTTTCCCGCTTGCTCCGCCGGCCCGGAGGCGCAGTTCTGCCGCTCGGAGCGGGGAAGATTCGGAAGAAGAGCCGACGGAAGCCACAGTTATTGATGTACAATTAGCCGCTTTAGAGCTTTTAGAAGATTCTCAATTAAACTGTGAGATTGTGGATACCGAGATTAATGACACAAATGAAAATTTGCCGAAATTTTTACCACAAAATAATTTTACAAAAGAGTATTCAGTTTACAAATATGATGAATTAGTGTTTATTGATAATTATATGTACCGATTCGGTGTTTCGGACTTTACTGTGGCGCAGCCGTTCCGTCGGCAGGTTTTTGGGGCTGTGGCAGCGCTTACAGGCGCGGGGTTTCCGTCTGAGCCACCGGAAGTGACGGAAACAACGTCGGAACAAACTGGGGAACCTTCGGAAGCCACAATGGCTTTTTTCAGTCCGGAATCATCGGCACAAACGTCTTTATCGTCCACAGAATCACTTGAAGCCGTTGGTACAACGATTGTGGCTGACGGATCGGAAAATGCAAGTCCGCTGCTTGGTTGCCGCGTTTGTGATCGTCCATTATATGAATTCAGTTCATATTTCTGCCGAAGTCGAGCGACGGAACTTTCGGACCCTTCGGAATTGATGTTTGTGTGCTCCGGTTGCTGGGAGGCTTATGATTTACTAGTATCGTCGGTAGAAGCTTTTGTGGCTCGGGAACCGGAAGAAATCAATGGAATGTCGGCTTACCCAACGGATGAGAGGAAAACTAGTACATATCTCCTACAGAGGCTGCGGAGGTGTCTCGGGGATCCCGAAAATTCAGACACAAACACGGGAGCGGAAGAAGGATCCGAATGGGATCACGGGTATGCTCGGCAAGTTTCGGAAGTTTGGGCGGAAGTTCACCGGCGGTTGAGGTGGCGATGGAGGATCCGAGGGTTGCTGCGGATGCCGAGGCAGACCCGAATGTGTAATATATGATTTTCTGGCGATGGTTTTTTCCGGGTGGTTTACGGTGGGGAAAGGCAGATAGGTTTGTCTGTAGATGAATATATATTATATGAAAGCTAGAGAGTAGAGGGAAAGGAGGGGAAGGAGGGGAAGGAGGTGAAGGAGGGGAAGAAGAGGAGAAGAATAGGAAGAAAAGGCGGAACGAGGGAAGAAGGAGCATAAAATATGGCTTGTGGATTGAAATATGTTGAAGCGGGGAACTGAATTGTAGTGAGATGGGACGAATTGACGTTTATTGAGATAGGAGCGGTCAAAAAATGCTGATTGGAGATTATCGGCCTCTTTTTTCGGCATTTTTCAGCAATTTCGGCTCCTTTCGGGCCGCCTTTTGTTTTGATTGATTGCTCGGTCTTTATGAACTCAGCAATGCCGTAATCCGCTGGCCTGTCTGCAGCCGACTGGACCGGCTGGGCCGACTCCGATATTTCCGCATTTCGGAAGCGGGCGGCTAAAGCAAAAATACGACACAAATCACAAATATACGAACTTTACAATAGTCACAAACCAATAATTGTAACACAATTGGGAATCAACGATTAAACCACATAAACAATCAATACTTTGAGCCCTTCAGAATCACAAATTAAGCGCTCATCATTTGCGGGCCTTCCTTTTTGGGAATTACAGTTAAGGGGTCGAACCTTATCCGGCTAACCGCATAACTTTATTCCCCGAACCCGAATATTCGTCGTTATGCCGTTAAACGAACCGCTGCGGGTTTGCAGTGGCCCGAGGCTTCCGTAGACTATAATAATGGCTTTTCCTTTGTGCTTTCCGGCAATTGTGGCTTTTCCGGAGGCTCGGTGGCCTTCCGAGCCGCTTTAAGCCACTATTAAACCCCAAACTGGCGGAAAAGTTACCTACTGATCAGTTCCGCTTCCGTTTCCGTTCCTATTTACAATGCCGAAGACTTTCCATCTCCGAGATCCGCCCGAGGGTCTTCCTTGTGGCTTCCCGAGCACTCCGGGCGACTTCAACGGCATTTTTAACCATTTTTCCGAGTTGGCAGGCAGCGTTTGGGATTCTTGCGCCACATCAGCCACAAATGCGCCACAATTATCAGCCCCCAATTCGGTAATTGGCCCCGCAGTACTGACAATTGCCGGTTCCGACTCCTCCGGTGGCGCAGGGATCGAAGCCGACATTAAAACTTTCACTGCTCATCAGTGTTTTGGTCTGACGTGCATTACAGCATTAACGGCACAAAATTCGAACGGAGTTAATTCCGTTTCCGCTACTGACGCCACATTTGTTGCCGATTTGCTGGACGCCACACTTTCCGATTTCAGAATAGCGGCAATTAAAACTGGAATGTTAGCAAATTCTGCTACAGTTAAAATTGTGGCTGAAAAACTGCGCCACTATCGCTTTCCCAATCCGGTAGTCGTAGACCCAGTTATGGTGGCTACTACTGGGGCGCAGTTGCTTGATCCGGAAGCTGTGGAGGCGTATTTAGAACATTTACTACCTTTAGCCACACTAATTACCCCAAACGTCCCGGAGGCGCAGTGCCTAATACGGCAATTCGGCGAAAACGCGGAGATAATTTCGGTGGCTGACGCCCACAAAGCCTGCCAGTTGTTAGCGGAGAAAACCGGGGCGGCGGTGCTTTTAAAAGGCGGGCATCGGGTTTGGGAGGCTGATTGTGGCGCAGCAAAGACGGTTTCAGTAGAAAATTGTGGCTCGGATTCCAATAGCGCCACTGTAGTTGATATTCTCTATGAACCTAAACGCCACAGTTTTACCCATTTTGTCTCTAAAAGGCTCAATTCGGAAAACACGCACGGAACGGGATGTACGCTTTCGGCTTCTATAGCGTCGCATTTGTCACGTGGGGAGCCTCTCCCTACCGCTATCTATTCCGCTATTGCTTTTGTACATGCCGGGATTATTTCCGCTCCATCCCGAGATTTACTCGGATATTCCGGCGTGGGTCCTTTGAATCACGTGGTGGGGACGCTTAAAATGCCGTTTATTCCGGGATATTTTGTACCATTTTTGAAAAGCCACCCAAAAATTGCGCCACTGTGGCGCATTTATACCGAAACTCATCCTTTTCTTTCCCTTTTAGGCACAGGGAAACTCAGGAAGGCGCAGTTTATTTACTATTTACGGCAGGATTACCGATATCTTTTCCACTATTCCCGAGCTCACATGCTTGCCGGGTTCAAATCGGGTAATTACGCCACAGTGGCTGAAAACGCTAGAATCTCTGTACTAATTGGGAGAGAAATGGCTTTGCATGTAGCGTATTGTACTGAATTTGGAGTGGATGTGGCGCAGTTAGTGGATCCAAACCTGAATGAGGAAAGTTTGACTACTGTGGCGTATACTAGGTATCTTACCGATTTAGGAATGCACGAAGATGTGGCGCAGCTGAAAGTAGCTTTAGCCCCCTGTCTTCTTGGGTACGGCGAAGCGGCTAAAAATGTGGCTGAAAACCCCGAAAGCGTTAAAGGTAAGTAAGAAAATGTGGGACAAATGAGGGGCAAAGAGGGGAAATGAGGGGAAATTAAAAGTAAATTGAAACTGAAATAAAAACCGGATAAAAGCCGAAGATTCGGCGTTTCATAGGCTGAAAGTATCCGCTATTTTTGGACTTCGGAACGCACAAAAGCCCGGTTTTGTGGAAGTAAATTCGGCTAATCGGATTTCCCGTTTCGGCTTCTATAAAACCGGCAATTTCAGCGGCAGTTTCATCCATCGGTTATCTTATTATTAATATTTACCTCCTCCTATTTCTATTATATCTTCTTCTTTCCTCACTTCCCTTCCCTCTCCCCTCCCTCTGTTTATATCTTCCCCTATCCAATACTAACAAAACTACAGAAAATAATCCTTACTGGCGATGGGTTGAAACGTATTTATCACCAGAATTCACCCAAGCCACAGTAGAAGGTGAAAAGGAGTTGGAAAACTTGTTTGCCCAAGCATCGCCTGAACAGGTAGAGAAATGTGTTGAAATTTTCAGGAAAGTTGTGGCATTTGAGATTGCATTTTGGCAGCAAGCTTTGGACTATAAAGAAGATGAGGAATGATAGGTTGAAGTTGTTAGGTTAGAAATTGATTGGTGGAAATGTTTGGTTACGTAGTGTTAGGTGTGAATTGAGACATTTGAGAAATTAACGAGGGGATAAATTGGTGGCCTGAAAGAAGTAAATAAATAGCGTTTTTAGGTCGAGAAATTGTTATTGCAAGTCGGTCAAAAGACGTTGAATTGTAGAATTGTAGAATTGTGAAGAAATGGTGTTGTGACCAGTGATGACATCTTCTGCTTGAATTTATTGTATTTCTACTAAATCTGCTGAATCTGATAAGTCTGTTGAGCCACAGTATACCAAAAACATCTATAGTGTATCCCTTTGTTCAGAGGCTGAATGCTAGGAACGTAGTATTCGACCAGGAAAGAGGTTATTGAAAGAGAAAGAATGGAAAGGGCTGGTTTTCAGTATAAAGAGGAGAGAGAATTGGTATATCTTAATTGGGCCTAACAATGAGCATAAAAGTAGAAAGAAAAAGGAAGAAACATAGCGGATTCAACAATAGAATCAGAAAACAAAATGTGCATCTTTCTGATTGTTTGTATAAACTGGGAATTGACGTCAGGTGCAGTTGAACAGGAACTGATAGGTACATAGAGACCACGGTTGTTTTGTATGGAGTATCAGAATAATGGTATCTACGGTGGTATATTTGTAGTTGTAATCAGTTGTAAATGGGAAGATTTAATGAGATAATTGAGAGAGGGTACTGTGAGTACACTGTGGGTATACTCTGGGTATCCTCCGGGTACACTCTGGGTTATTTATTGTCTGCCAGAGAGCAGCACATGCTGGTTTATGGCTGGTACTGATGGAATCTCAATGATCTCATCTAATCTGATCTGAATTTGCCCAATTATCATAGCTGTTCACAGACCATCCAAGTCAGCGAAGTGATTTGGTTGAAGGTTGATTGTTGGATTAAAACTCGCTAAAATCGTGATCTGTTTTGCCATTAATTAGAAGATTTCAACTGTATTTTCCACTCAATTCAGGGTTTGCCATGCTTCAAGATGCAAATAATGCTGAAAGATTTCAAGAAGAAGAGGAAGAAGCTCCCCAGTTATAGAGAAGTTTTGATAGCTGTAGAATTAAGAGCTCATATTTCTAGATATATTCATAATTATACATTTATACTATTGTACAGCTTTTAATATATATATATATATATATATATATATATATATATGTATATATATTGCTTTCTTTAAAGCTCTTTAATTTATATCCACTGCCATAGCTGATCACATGCTCTCCAAATCACCTCGAACCACTCCCAATCACTCCCAATCACCTCAAACCTCCTTTTCCCACATCCTACATTCATACTAAACATTCCTATACCTTTTTTATCAATATTTCCACATCAATTCCCCCATCATTTCCCACCATCTCCACTCTTATCCGCCTTTCCCTTCCTTCATCCTCCACTCCCTAACTTTTCACCTTCCTAATTCGGCTCATCTACTTACTTTACCCATTCAGGCAATACTAAATCACATCACCCGTTTTCGGACAAAACATGAAACGCCTAACGTTTCAACTTTGTTGCTATGAAACCCGAGATTTCCCCAATCGGGAAATATCCTATTACGCTGAAACGGCAATCCTGCGATACGCACTGAACACGGAAGCTAACGGAAGCGAAGGGGAGCTAATTTGCCGCTTCCGGAGCCACTAATTCGGCTGACATAAAGCTCTTTCGGTAATACATAAGCAAATCACCTGTGGCTGACTTGCCCCTTTCGGAATTTTGGTTAGAGAATCGCTTAGTTTGCAGCCTTAAAGCTGCAGGGTTTAATGAAGCAGAAATTCAGTGGTATTGAAAAATCTCCATAAAAACTGGCTGCCGGCTGCTTTAGAAGTCTTTCATCGGGGTTTCAAGAAATTTGTGGAGTTCGGTATGCAATTTTGAGGTAAATTGTGGAGTTTTTCCGTTGACTTACAAGCCGGAATAGCCGAAAAAGACGGAAAAGACGGGAAAAACGGAGAATTCCGCGTTTCAGCCACCGGAAGAACGTTAGAAATCGGTTTGAAGCCGTTTCTGGTTATACTGAGCCACTTTCAGCCACTAAGAAACACAAATAGGGAATTCAAAGCCACAATTTCTCCTCTATTCAGCCACTTTAGCCACTTAAAATGACTTCTAAACTCGGCCGCTCCCCCGCCAAACCCAAAATCTGGTCCCGCATTTCCGGCGTTTTCAACCCCACCATCCCCGCCACCCCCGCCAGCACAGCCAGTCAGACCCGCCCGAGCCGTCGGCGCCACAATCACAGCTTCCATTCTACGAGTTCTTCGCCTCCGGTTTCCCCGCTTTTCGACGGCAGCCCCGCATTCCTCGGCACGCCGTTTTCGGAAGCGGAAGTCTCCGACGGAGTTTCCGACGGCGTTTCTGAAGATTTCCGACAATTCTCCGAGCTGAGCCACCCTATTGGATCAATTCAGCCACAGAAAAGGCTTCTTAGTGGCGCATGCGTACTATGCGATGAGCCACTTTCTCTTTGCGCCACAGCTGAGCCACTGGTGGTTTTAGCGTGCCGCCACGCTGTCCATTCCGATTGTCTTAAAGTGTTTGTGGCTTGTGATAAATTGAGGCGCGGGGAAGTTCGGTTAGCGGCTTTAATGCCTTGCTGCGCCACATGTGGTACAAAAATGGAATTTGCTGACGAAGCGGCGGAAGAAACGCTTTTAAGTGAGATTTTACTTGAATCGGCAACTGTGGCGCAGCCGCAGATCGTCTCCGTTTTACCCCGCAAAGCCCCGCTGCCTTTCAGTCTTTCTGCGCCACATTTCGGGTCACAAATCTCCCTTTCCAGCTTCGGCCCGGCTTTGCCGGCTTTCCCGACTTCTCCGACGTCTCCAACGTCTCCTGGATGCTCCCCTGTGGCGCCTTTGCGCCCCCGACGCCACAAATCTCAAGACAGACTTACTGTTTTCGGCGATATGTGGCGCATCCTGCCCAATCCGGAAATATCCATAACAGGTGAACAAAACGCCACAGCCGTTTCAGGTAAAGCCAGAGTTTCCTGTTTAGTAGATGTGGCTTTCCCATCGTTAGTAACTGGGAATGTGGCTGTTCAACTCCCAAGCCACAATTTCATCGCCGGTGGCGCAGCAGAAGCCGCCACAGCCGTTGTGGCTGTCGTTTTAGAAGGTTCCGGCGCCACAATAGCGGCCGGAGACTCCGTGCGGATCTTTCAGTGGTTTCGCGTGCTTTTTGGCGAGGAGTGGAAGGAATGTTTGTGTGTATTGACGGAGGAGAAGTTGATGTTTGTGGAGGAAATCGGAAACGGAAGCGGAAGCGGGAGCGGAGTTCCGAAAAGCGGAGCATATATTCTGGAAAGCAGGGATAATGATACAGATAGTTTCCGGACTGTTGATATTATATCCGACTTTGAATGGCCGAATTCTCGTCAGTTCGGCTCTTCCGACGGCTCTTTCGGTGTTTCAAGCCGTTCAGACTGCGCCACATTCCGTCTCGTGCGTGAATTTGCCGTCAGCGACATCGCCGGCGTCTCAGCCACACCGGAGGGGCTTTCCGTCAGCCTCCGAAGCCTTTCTACTCCTTTACTGCGCCTCCAGAACGAATTTTCAGCCTCCGAGCCAGTGTGGCGCCTCCTTTTAGACGATTTGACTGCCTCTGCTGCGCCACAAAGTCTAATAACCTCGGCAAACGCGTTTGCAGACATTTTCGGGTTCGGTAAACCATTAGAGTTCCGAGAATACCACAATTACTCATCCGATTATGCTGTAAAATCATCCGTTAACGTTGTTGTGATTGTACCACTTGACGCCACAATTTCTGGTCGAAATAAACACAAACGTATTCGTGACGCCACCCGTTGCCTAATAGAGCAACTCGGCCCGAAAGATACTCTTGGTTTTGTGGTTTATGGATCGGAAAGACCCGCTAGTTACGTCGGAATGCTCGGCCGGGATTGGCCGGAATGGCGGGATTGGCTAGAAGAGTATGTGGTGCCGAGTCACGGAAGCGGAAGCGGAATCGGTAAGGCTTTGCAACTTGCAGCTCAATTGCTGATTTCTGGTCCTCCCGACGCGTTACAAACAGTTATTGTGATGTCAGATGAGCCACAAATTAATGCCGATTCGGAGATAATGCCGGAAGCCACATCGGAAACGATACCTTGGTCTCAAAGTATCGCCTCCGGAATAGCCGAATTAGGTACCCGAGACGCCACAATTTACACAATCGGAGTTGGTGAACGCCACAATTCGGCTAATCTCAGTAAACTCGCCGCTGCCGGAAAACAGCCGGGACAGTACGTTTTCGCCGAAGATTGGTACGAATGTGTGCTGTTATTGCCGAGTATTGTGGCGTCGGCACAGAATTGTGCATTCCGAGGTGTTCACGTGGTTTTCAATGTGGCGCAGGGGGCTCAGCTGACTGTAAGAAGCAGTGAAGGTGAAAACTGTTTCTCTTCAGCCACAGATTCAGCCACAATTGATATTCCTATTGGGGATATCCGAGGCGGAACTCGTTGTAGATTTGTGGTTAATGCCACAATTAATACATCCGAATTATCCACAAATTCAAACGGATTTGCCACAGTTTTCACCCCGAAAGTGGAATTTTCAACCCCGAAAAGCCACGCAACTGCGCCACTAACAATACCAGGTGAACTGTTTTGTGTTGCTTTCTCGGAATCGGATGTGGCTGAGAACTCCGAAGTCCGAGCCGCTTCTGTACTCATAGATTTCTCGGTGGGGCAAATGTTCGACGCCACTGTGGCGCAGCAGTCAGCCACAGAGCCGTGGCTTTTACCCGCATTAGCCACCCAGTCGGCTGAGTATATTGTGGCGCGGATCGAACTGCTGGCGGCTTCCGCGCTGCAACGGCTGCTGGCCGACGGGACAGCCGTCGCGGCTTACGCGTCGCTGCTGCAGGGATTGGTGAGAGAATTGGAAGGAAAATACGGGGAAGATCGGGAAATATCGGAAATGGTAGCGGAAGAAGCGGAAGGAGCGGAAGGAGCGGAAGGAGCGGAAAAGACTTCGGAACACAAAAATGTCGGAAATTCGGTCTCGGATAATATCCTACTTGCACGTGCCTACAAAACGGAACTTTCGGCATTACAAAGTTTAGCCGAGCTACAAAATCCACAAGTACAATTAATGATTCAGCACAAAGCTCGGGAACTTCTCGGGATTATCCGACGCGGTGATTGTGCGTGGGCTCGGAACTGCGAGCCGGGGAGTTTAGAGGAGTTTCATCAACGGCGGCATTCGGAGTTGGATGTTTGCAAGCAGTTGATTACCGGGTTTCTCAGGACTGAGGGGCAATGAGGGGCAATGTGGGGTAATGTGGGGTAAGAGTAGGTTAGGTTGTAATTGTAGATTAGTAATCAATAATGCGAGGGCTGTAGCCCACAGAATAATAAATGATTAGGCTATCATAATATAGAAGAGCAGCGTAACAGCGACGAATTGCAAGGAAAGAGTGAAATAAGGGGTAGAGGGGGAGAGATTGTAAGTATATTACGGATTTTATCTGTTTCCAGTACTCTGAGTTGTTGTATATTGAATTTCAGCGCGGCGGGAGACGTCCAATAACCCATTTCAGAGCTGAATAGCAGCGGAACAGTCAATAAACATACATTATACCAAAGGAATATCTGATTTACTCCATGCTATGCATTATATAGACATTCCCTTCAAAAACGAATAATAGAAGAATATTTAGCTTATGTATAAAGAGCGTTGTTGCTCGCATTTATATGAATTTGCCATTTTGTTTCACATCCGAAGTTCTCAATCGCGGAGACGGCATGCGCAGTGAGACCCGAAGTTCTCCCGCTCCGAGATGAGACGTGAGGTTCATCCGAAGCTCATCCGAGATTTCCGAGACTTCCGAAGTTCATCCGAGCTTCAACTCGATGATTTCTGCTTTCTACTTTCTAGCTCCTAATGAGGATATAAAGGTCAAATTAACTATCTCAGTTTACAACTCTGCTTTCCTTCTGTTTCCTTCGTCGGAGATCCACATCTCAGATTCAGGAACCCCATCTTGTATCCCAGTAGACTTTATAGCCATTCCGCAGTTTCCCACACTAAAACCAGCACCTTAATGTCATCCCTCGCATTACAGCCAAACATATGTGCTTTCCGATCTGCAGTTTTCTCCCTTATATTTCCTAACATCCCTAACAAATGGATTTCCTAGTTTGGCAACTTCCTAACTTCCTCTCCTAACACTTCCTAACACACCTAACAAAACCTCCTAACTCCTACATTCTTCATCACCTCCCTGTTTCAATTAACCCCCTCAACGTCAAATCATATATTATCCCTTCCAGCTTCTTTACATCGTACTTCAGGGAATCATTCCTCCTTCTAAGCAAATCATTCTTGAAATTTAGCTGCAGAAACCCCTTTTGCAACATCCTAACAAAATCTGCAATTTGGCTCACTGCGGCGTACATTTTCCTTTTCTGGCTTGACGTGGCTACTGTGGCTGAAGCTGTGGCAACGGAAACAACCATATTGGGTGCAAAACTTGATAATTCGTTTGACAGATTTGTTAAGCCGATAAGATAATCCTCGACTGTTAGGGTAAATACATCAGAAATCTCTGAATTTATATCCTCGTCTAACTCATAGTGAATTTGTAGTACCCTAGCAATAGATTCTGGTTTTATTACAAACCCCAGGGGCTCGCCAGTTTCTAAATGAGCTGAAAAAGCTGCTAAATAAGCCTGGAAAGATAAAATAAAGCAGATTCTTTGCATTGTAGATGCCCATTTAGAGAAAAATGAACCTGACGGACGATATACAAAAGAGGAAACTCCACCTAACTTCCTATTGTTAGGAATTGAACCATAGAAGCTATCAAAATCGTCTTTCATCCAGTAAATCTCTCGGGTAATTTGCTGAATCAGTCCGCTTTCTTGTAAATCTTTCGCAATTTTCCCGTAGGACGTCGGAACAGCCGTGTGAGCGGCTGAAAGCACAGCGATACATTCTTTACCTGCAGATTCCACTGTTTGTAAACGCTGTAGTAGTGTAAACTCCATACTTTCCTGCATATCTATATTATTCTTAAGTCCCGAAATGATAGCGGTGAAACTCGGATCTGTTGATATTTGTGGTTCCGAGATTAATTCCGTTTGTGGATCAGAATTCTCAATAATCAATTCTGTGTCAGTTTTACCTAAATTGTGTACCCGACGGAGATGTCTTCCGAGAACTCCAGTTGATCCCGTGCGATCCCGGGCTATAGAAGCTCCGCAAACTGCCATTCTGTCGTAATGACCCCGCTCGTCGGGTTCCAAAACGGGAAGCGGAAGCGGGGCCGGGTTTTGTGGATCAAATCGGAGTCTTTTCGGCAAAAAACACTTGAGTTTTGTTGGATCATCCGGATCAGTTCGGAAGTATGTCCATACAAAGGAAGATCTGTGGTATTTCCGAGTCTCGGAGGTTTCCGGTTCATTCATAATTGTGGAGTTGACAAGTCCGGAAAAGATACGGAACGGCGGGCAACCGTATATGCCGAGTTTGGGATTATCCGAGCCGTTTTATCGGAAGTTCTGGCGTGTTAGGTTAGGTTAGGTGTTAGGTTGAGGAAATGAGTGAGAAGTTTCGCTGCAGCGTTAGGGGCAGCTGCCGGCTGAAAATTTAGTAAGAACCAATCAAAGGGATGTTATTCCTCGGGAAACAGGTAGATAGAGGCTGAGTTGCTGCAATTGAGGAGCAATTGACGGTTTTATTCATCCTGATGAGTTTGATGAGATGATTTGAAGATTTGAGGTCCCTGCGAGTTCATGCAGTGAGATGCGGGGTTGGTGGTTAGTGCATGAAAGATTAGTATGTTGTTTCCTGATTATGTGATACGGAATATAGTTGCAGATGCCTAATTAGTATATTGTGCATGGGATTGTGCATGCTCTTGCATGGTCATGAAACCTTATCCTCTGCTATCAAATTCAATGAATCTACATAGAAAATGGCTTTAGTTATTATATATCTATTAAACTGGTTGACTCTAGTTGTGCCTGTTATTGTCATTTAGTTTTCTGCTGCTTGCCTGAATTGTAGCCCGGCTCGTAGCTCTTAGAAGAGAAAATACAGAAGCACCCCAGACAGGTAGGACGGTCAAACCTATCAACGCTACTCCATCAATAATAATAAAAAATATATTGTTATATATTGCTAAATTCTATATTCACCGAATAGTCCGAGTATACTTGGAATTCAGTGGGTTGTCTTGTACGATTCAATGTTTTCCGTAACTTCCTCTCTTTCCATCTTTCCCAATCCTCGTTTCTTACTTCACACCCAATACAACAGCAACATATATTTCCTCATTCTCCGGACTCTCTTCACTCTATTTCCGCCCTACCAACCCCTACAATTTCTCCTTTCCTAACTTCCCTTTGTACATCTCCAAAACCTCCATTGCCACTCCATAGGATAACTCATATCCCATCCCACCTGCACCGTACGCATGAATCACTACAGTTTCTCCATAGGTTTCCCGCTCAACCCTCAACCCACCACGCCGAGCTGGCCGGAAACCAACGTTTACTCTTTGAATATCAAATTCCCCATCTATCAGCAATTCAGGGTACAGTTTCCTGCCTCGGGAGCACAGATCTTCTGTATCTTTCTGACGGGGCAGGCTATAAGTGTCATATGGCTGCTTTGTGCCGCCTAAAATGACTCCGCCGTCTAAAGGCCGGGGAATAACAAAAGTCCACAACCCTTCTTTGCTCTGATGTGTGACAGTTTTCGCCAAGTATGGACAGTTAGGTGGAGCACGGACTAGGAGCGTTTGGCCACGAATTACATAGCATTTAGGGTCATAACCACCAGTAAATTGCAATCCTCGGCCTGTAGCGTTTACTATGACAGACCCAGGGTATTTTTCGGCAGCCTGTTGCAGACTTTCAAGCTGTGAGCGCTCAAATTTAACCCCAAACTTCATTCTGAGCTTCCGTTCCAAATACTGAAGGTATAAAGGTGCATTCAGTACCCAAGTCTCATATTGGAACCCGATATCAGCTCCGGGCGGCAATTCCGAGGACTCGACTCTTCTGAAACCCTGCATTTCTTCCGCATACCCTGGCAGACACTCGGAATAGAGCTTGTTAGGCGATTCAAGGTATTCAACTCCTTGAACAAACCGTATACTTGATTCGGGTTCCTCGGCGGAAACTCGCCGGAAATGCCGCTGGGTGACCCTCGTGAGTTTCGCCTCCCGAGCTTCCTGCGCATTGCTGCTCGGGAAAGGCCGGAAATGAGCTCCAGCCCAGGGAGAGGTGTAGTTCGGGTCCAGGGGGTCAGAAGGGAAGTGCGTAGCCAGAATGCGCACTTTAGCTCCTTTCTGTGCGAGCACCAAAGCACATGACAGGCCAATAACGCCGGCACCAATGACTACCACGTCTGCCATGACGAATAGAGAAAAGGGGACGAGTCTGGGGGTTTCCTGAAGGATAAGTTAGCAGTTAGAACTTGTTAGGTTGACTGTTAGGTGTGAAAACCAATAGTATCTTTTTAAACGGCTATTAACGCAGCTGAGGCTCAGTCTAAAAACCCATTCATTGACATACAATCAATAAACCTATTAAAACAGCTTTCAGGCCGTAATATATCATAAAAACCTCTCCAGCTTCGTACTTTCGTGTTCCTCGACGATCAGCCGATGAGATGGAAGCGTATAGGGTTTACCCTTTTCGGCACTTCAACGCGCCTACCTACCAAATACGGAATACACGGCAACGGCGTTTTATTTGTCTTTTTTGATCACGTCATCGTCTATTCTATAGCCCCGAGATAGTGAAAAGTACGGGATAATTCCGATGATTTATGAACCTATCAGCCATTAATTCGCATATTCAGGCATCTTTTAAGGGTCTGATAGGCTGGAAAGTTCCTCGCCCGGCCACTGTGACTGACTGCCTTCCTCCATGTCTGACAACGACGCGTACGACACGTTCCTGGGCCCAGAAGACAGCGATGACCCGTCTGGATTGGGTAGAGAAGAAGGAAAAAACAGCCTTGCTGGCAATCTGACAGCTGCTGACAGCCCTCGGGGGTCTCTGGATGACGAAATACACGGAACCGAAGAAACGCCGTCTTTGCGGCTACAAGAAAGTGGCTCTCCCGCTGTTTCTCCGCCGAGAAAGCGGGTTCGATCTCCGGGGACGGCTGAATCGGAATCTGTTAATCGGAGGATATCGGGGAATTCTCCGAAGAAATCTCGGACCCGCAAGCCGAAATTTGCCCGTAGTTTCTTCCGGCTTGACCCGCTGAGCGGCAGTAAGTATGTGTGTTGTTTGCCAGTAGATTTTGTACCATCCGTAGACTCTACGGCCCGGTTCCTTGCTGATCCGTTTGTAATGCCGCCTGTAGGATCGGTTGATTCGGTTGATCTGACATCTGTTTGTGGTGCCGCTTTTTCCGTAGACAAAACCGGAAGTACCGGGAATTTAACGAGGCATTTGGCTACCCAGCATCATGTGACGCGGACTGTGTTTGCCGAGGCTTTAGCTGTTTTAGGGCTCGGCCCGGAACCTTCGGAAGAACGGAATAAGGGGAATTCAGCCACCGGAGTTGATGTCACAGAAACTACGACTTCCAGAACTGCGCCACAGCGAATTAGCGCGGATTCCCGGTCCGAAAAGAGGAATTCCGGGTCGAAAAGGGGCTCTATGCGACCCGAAACGGGTGAAATCGGCGGATCTCTGCGAATACCCGGGTTACAATCGGAGAAAATGCTTGCCGGGCTGTTCCGACAACTACAGGGAAAGTCGGAAGTCCACCAACGGCATTCTGAACTTCTTCAGCCGTTCCTGACGGCTATGGAAGCCGAGCTGAGCCACATTTTCCTTTTTTTGGACTCCCTTGGAAGCCGAGAAGTGCCGACTGTGTACTACAAGCATCTGAAGACTGCGGCAGCCACTACGCTTTTTTCCCGGCTGCGCCACGAGCTCGGCGATTTCTATGCTCATTTGGGGGCGCAGCAGGAGAATCGGGAACTCTGCCGATGCGTGTGGCGCGAGCTTGCTGGCCAGTGGCATTCTGTGGTTCGGAAGTCGTTTTTAGCCCGGTTTCTGCTTGATTTCTACTACTGGGCGGCTCATGTAGTGTCAGGAAGCCGAGCGCGGCCTCAGAATGGTTCATCGGCGGAACGGGTACAAACATGGGGTACAAAACTGTCTGTGGCGGCGCCGGAAGAGCTCATAGCCGAGCTCGGATTTAGTGAAGTTTCTGTGGCAGGTTCTGTGCCTTTTGCTGCCGAACTACCCGATTATGTATCCGCTTTGCTCGATTTTGCCGATGAACTGACAGAAATCCTGGAAAGTATCATTATCAACGTTTCGGAATTACAGCCGACGGCAGTTTCCTCTTTGGAAGAGCGCAAGAACTTCTCGGTGGTTGTTTTAGCTGGAAATTTTCTTACTACGCTGCTTGACGGGCTGTCTGGCATTGAGAAGGTCAAGATGAGTACAGAGATGAGAAATATGTTGTTAGGAACGTCCCCAGAAGGGTTAAATGCGAGCGGGACCGGTTTGGAGCAGGAATTGCCGGTTTTTGAGTACATTGGGAAAAGATTTGGAAGCCGGCTGTCTCAATTGAAGAGGAAAGTAGGGAAAATTGACGAAATTGGATATAGTCTAGCTTTAAGGGGTCTTATGAAGCCAGGGATAATGTAAAATAAAAGGTATGATGAAGTTATGATATGATATAATACGACTAAGGGTTCTGTTAGGGAGTTTTCTAAGTAATTTCCAGAGGTATAAGGCGTAGGGGCGATGAATATGTGGAAACCTTTAAGGTCTGAAGGTGGTAAAATAGAGGGAATAAAAGAGAAACCATACTGATGTGTAAATTTGGCATATGAGGGACTACCAGGGGTCCAAATGGTAGATTAAATAAATAATACGCTAGGACTGTGGATGCTAATTGGATACTTCAAGTAATGTTGTTCTTGTTTTAGAAGGGAGAAGAGTGCTAATTTTGTAGCCGGTTGTTGAATGAGTCGTGGGAGGAGGGATAAATTACTGCGATTCAGCTGTTAGACGTGCCTTGTGATGATAGTGACGATTATGAGAGGATTAAAGGATCTGAATAGGAATTCTGGTTGAGAATTGGACTGGGAAATTGTATTGGGATAATGAGATAACAGTTAGTAGTTTTCAGGTAGTATTGAAGGGGTTTTCTGTATGGTGAAGCTGAAATTTAAGCTAATGGTGTGAAGATGTGAATATTCTTATTGTTCTAAGTGAGATTTAGGGATGAAAATAAGGAAATAAAGGGAAGCTAATATAAATGATGCGATGCATTTCAAAGTATCTACAGATTTGCTATCCAAGAACAGGTGACATTCAATGAAAGATGAAAGCAACATGGAAGTCTTGAATGTTTTTCCTTTCAGAGTTTTGTATAACCTGGTGGCTCTCGGGGCTCAGAAATTGAAAAGATGATAGCACAGCCGTCTAGTTTAATTATTCCTTTGAAGAAGAAGAACAACTCATTGAAGTATTGGCAGATAAATGGCATCTGAAACATGGATATCATATAACAACTATCTGGCTGTGGTCTGGTAGTCATAAAGCTATAAAAGAACTATTTTATTTATTAACAATCATAACATAATTATATAGCGAGGCTTATCTGTCAACGGCTAACTAACTCTCTAGATATGTCTTGGCGTGCTCTGGTAGCTAACTGAAAAGTCTGAAAGGAGAACAGAAGAATTATTCATCTGCAATTGTCTGCAATTGTCTGCATTACAACCGAATCGCATCCAATCACATAAGGCTCATATAACTACTTGCTGAAACTACATGCTGCTACTCTACTTCTTCAGACCGCCACCTAACCTAACCCTTGCAAGCATGTAGTCTATACTACATTGCTAAGGCACAACACTTGGAAACTTCGACTAGTTAAGGACTGCATATCTCTATGCTATCTTCCCGTCTTGGTTCCAAGAAGTCTTCTACAAGGCAGGCACCACACACGTCTCGGCATTGATATTGTTCACAGCTATATAACGGCCCGTATGCCGACTCCGAAATGCGGCTGTCTTGATTCAGTCAGGATGTGCATGCTAAGAGTGGAAAGGGAAAGTAAGTTTAGCATAAACCTCGAATTTCATGATGATCAAATACCCTTCGTGCACTGACAATTTTAAACAGGTGCATGAAAGGCCGGGGCTGTCTTACGGGAGGAAATGGAAGAAGAGAGAGACTTGGATAATAGGCTTGAACGGGTAAAGTCGGGTTATTCAGTAGCTATACAAACTGGAAAGGTTTTCTGATAGCTTCTTCATAGCTCTCTGAGGAACCTAGAATGAAGCAGCAGTAGCGCATACGACTAAACTAATCTCCTGGTCGAGCATAAGGCCGGCCAATGTCAAATACTGGAACAGGAATTTTCTTTCTTCATGGTGGCTTTAACGCACCTGTAGCTTCCATATCTGGTTATCTGGTAGCGCGTATTTGCTTAAAGACTCGACTGACTCCTTTCAAACACATTGAATGA
The DNA here is from genome assembly GCA_030579575.1 of Sporopachydermia lactativora. NCBI lineage: Eukaryota > Fungi > Ascomycota > Sporopachydermiomycetes > Sporopachydermiales > Sporopachydermiaceae > Sporopachydermia > Sporopachydermia lactativora. The sequence continues at coordinate 30,662 of JAKTRH010000110.1, forward strand.
CTGAAATTGCTTCTTATATATGAGTTGACTGGAAACAGGAAAGCCCAGTCAACTCAAATTAATTTCAGTTGCTCTGAGGCTCACATTGACACTTTACTGTTCTGATTTTCCAGTCTACGGTTTGTATGATACTTGAACGGGTTGTTACTTTGAGACGAACAATCATTTCATCTTATCGCTATCACCTGTTATTCCCTAAGGTGCCTAGCTTTTCGCCTCAGCCACTTTAAAATAAGCTTTTAAGCCGTATTTCCTGATTCCTGTCAAAACCACGCTAATTGATGTCACATCTGCATGCTTACTTCATTTAGACAAACCTTCGTAGAACGACAGAAATGTCTGGTTAGCGAATAAAGGATGCTGAGGGGTGAATACGAAATAGTTGTTGATAAAGCACCATTACGTAAGACTGTAAACACAGCTTCAATATATATCGTCAAATAAATAAGCAGTGGCGAAGCCTTGTCATTTATATATTGAAAGAGCTAAAAATAGAGTTTATATAGCTCAGGTGAAATTACCTTTGGTTTAGCCAATTAAAACTCTAACAATTTCAGACGCGTCTACATCTAAACTCTATTTCTAAACTCTAACCCGGGAACTACCGAAGCCGAAGCATTGAATATTCATGATAATGCCGAACACCAGGCTCCCCTGAGAGAAACAAATCATCCAGTTTGTTTTTGGCGTCTCTTATTTCCTTTGGTTTGTTGTAGAAATGAGCTGGAGCTTTCCTGAGTCGTTTTCCGGCCAGTTGAACGGTTTAATTGCAATAACTTGTTCTGGACCGTTCTCACGTCAAACAGGCATTTCCTAGCCATTTCAATAGAACTGAGGCAACACTCGCTTCTCTCTATTCTGTAATTTTCTGGTGCTTTGGCAGAACAGTCAACAGAACGCCTCCTGACCAAACTGCTGCTGTCAACCCAAGTGGTACCGCCAGTGCAGTGTAGCAACTAAGAATCTTCTGCTGATACTGACAGTCTGACCCTGAAAAGACACGTAATCTGAGATAGAAGTAAGCTAAAAAGACTCACTACAATATGAATTTGAAGTTTCTTGAAGAAGGGAGATTGCCGAGAAGGCTGGTGCTCGCACTCGCCATATCTCTTGTGCTCAGCTGTCTGATGTGGACTTTCAGCTCTCAGATGGTAGAGAACACGAGATCTATAAGTCTACCAAAGATACCAGGAAGTATTGGGTCTTGTAAAGCAAACATTGAGATACCAAACATTGTACATTTTGTCTATCTGGTACCACCGGACTCTGGCCGAGACTTGGTTTTTAATTTCGCTCAATTCCTGTCTGTTTACTCTACCTTTGTCATATGGAAACCAGAACTCATCTACTTCCATACCAACGTTGCTGAAAGCACTATCATTAAGATAATGGAAGGAAAAATGGGAAGATGGACTCAAGCAGTACTGCAGATTCCTACTATCCGAGTCAACTATATCCCGTATCCTGCGGAAACAAACACAGGTAAAAAAATCAAGAAAATAGAGCACGTCTCAGACTTCGCCAGAGTTCAAGTGGTTAATAGATTTGGAGGAACGTACATTGATCTGGATGCCTATGCAATCAAAGACATTGCAGATTTGAGACATAGTGGATTCAAAGCGATTGTAGGAAGACAGCACCTTGGCGAAGTAAACAGTGGAACTTTCCTGGCAGTTGCCAATTCCACACTCATTGAAGAATGGGAAAAAGACATGCACACTGTCTATGATGGCAGCTGGACAGGCCATAGCAATAAACTTTTGACCCGTCTTTCTGAAAAGGTAGCCAGTAATCCGAACGAGGTTCTCATTTTAGAACAGGCTGCGTTTGCACCTGATACTTGGCTTGATGACTCTCAAACATGGTTGTTTCAAATTCACGAAGACTGGCCGTCTAACTTGGATATCTTACGCAGTGAACTTGAGTCTGGTGAAAACAGCCAAGGATCTAAAGCTCCAAAGGAAGAAATCCAGAAGCCTCCTTCGGAGAGGGGAAACTCCCTAAACTATATTCTCCATTCATTTATGACTGACGAGCCGGAGAAGGCGGGATATAAAGGGGTTACTCCAGCGTACGTGCTTTCCCGACAGAGTGTTTTCTCCAGAGAGGTGTATCCTGTGGCTCGCAGCATGTGGGATGCTGGAATCATCACTGTGAATGATTTATAAAGGTATAGAGATAGTTAACAAATAATACTGAACTAGACTATAAATATGGTTCTTTGTATGGCACTGCGTTGCTTAATTAGTGTTGTAACGTTTTAGTAGCGAGAACTCATGATTCTCTTGAAAATATCATCTTTAGAAGGGAAGATCAATGATTTGCACGGACCTTCTTAAGCCGTTAAGATAAAAAGGGAGGTACTAATTAGCAGATTTCTCGTAATATCATCGAGTTATAGGAAATGACAGCTTCTGGAGAAAACATTATGAGCCAATGACGCTTGGAATTCTGAGGGCAAAAATAACGATTCAAAAGAAGAGTAAGAGTCTGTAAGATGTCAAAGTTCAGCTTATTTAGAGTCTTTAAAACCTTCCAGTAAGCAGAAAACCCATACAGGCCTGGTATGGCACAAGAAATGATGATTGTCATCATTTTTAGACGACTATAAGTCTACTTTACTGTTGCCTCCTTATTCCACGTACGCACAGCATATCCCAGTATAACATCTGACCTTCCAACAATCAGGTTTACTCCTCGCTCTATGGGTTATGTTTCTTAAAAGATATAAGTAGACTTTCATAGCCAGCTTGCTTTTACCTCTCTGTACAGCTAAGAACTGGCAACTTCTCAAAGATCGGATGTCTATCAATTCCTCCATTCTACTTGTACAGCGACCTTCCCACCCAAAACTTAGATGAAAGTCTCCCATAATTACCAAACTACTAGGTAATAAATCATTAATACGTAAACAACTGTTTGGTTTGAGTGAAAAAATAAAATATTACTCCGAGAACTGCTCTATATGGATGAACCATTCCTATCCTTCCATCGTGAACTACTTATGATTCTGCACTGCCGTCTTCACGCTTTTCCTTACTGAGCGCCGGGATTTCAAAAATTAAAGTTATTGGAGAATTCTTCCCTGCTACCAATTTCAATTAATCTTCTTTTGAACTTCAAACATTGGACGAGAAACGAAGAAAATATCAAGTTTCCTTCGAAGTGACTGGCTGGAAAGCTTTACATTTAACTTTTACATTTCGTAACTGACATAAGGTTTTATGCACGCAATCCTTCGGTGCATAAACTGCCTTAAACCTTATTTCCCATATTCATAGCTCCACAACTAGATGAAATCCACGAAATATATACAAATTTGTCAAATGATACTGATATACAGTAAAATAGTGTGAATATATGCTTCTATATCTTCTACTGAGCTGCTTTAACGTGCCCTGAGAGCCTCCAGAACCTCTACGGTCCTCCTACTGTTCCTGAGACTCGCCTGTCGGAAACACATGGCTCCTGGAGCTTCAAGAGTTCTCTAAAACTCTCTAAGACTCTCTTACATCTTCTACTAGTTTTCTATGGCCTTTAAGACTCTGACTATTAATTCTTATGACTCATAGGGCTCCTACGCGTTTAGTACAACCTCAAAGGTTCTCCAGCATACGGTACTTGTTTAGTGTGGTCTGTAAGGCTTCTCTGTCGGACTTATGTTATCCATATGGCTGAAACGGTTTCCATTGAGTCCTACGGCTTCTAGAAGCTGTTATGGAAAGGTTCTTGAATCCTTTAGAGCACTTCCTTGGATGGTAAGTTATTCTTACGGGACTCCTAAGGTTCCTAGGGTTCCTATTTCTATAGCTTAAGTGGCCGTTGCTCTTCTTCTTAACGTTGTTTGACTTCTCCTTAATGTTGGACTATATCATAAGGCAAATTGAGTCTATCAATACATCTCAAAATGCTTCAATGTGAAGTATTTTTAGTGTGCGGACTTACTCATATAGTCACTTTAGTCTGCAACAGTGTAGTGGAAGAGATGTTCATGCTGTATCTCGCTGCAGTGTTTATGAAAGAATATTCTTCCTTCTAAATAGCGTATTTCTCCATAGGTTCCATCAACTCCTTTGAGAGAAACAAATATACGAATTCTAGCAACGGGCGGAAAGGGAATTCTTGGTTATTAGTCTTGCGGCTTGATATATTCGTTTGGAGTAACAAATTCGAAAGCAGTGCCCTTCAGAAGTGAAGAAGAATGTGAAGTAGAAAAGCTCAAAGCTCAAATCTCAAAGCTCAAAGACATCCCTATAAGGCTACGCTGTATGGTCAAAGATTTATTCTGAATTACAGGCAATGCTCCTCAGATTATTATATTAACGGACTAAATTAATGTATACAAGAAAAAGATGGGCAACTCCTTTCGGTAGCAACATTAAAAAGATCTACTTTGATTGAACTACTATTTGAAATGGACATCTACGATACGTCAGATCTCGCTGTGGTACTGGCGATGGGTTCTCATCTGTCTGGTCTGGTCTGGTTTCCATGAGAACTGCGACCCCCAGGTTTTGGTTTTGTTTCTGCCATAATCAGCAGAGTCTCTCCATTCAAACCAGTAAATCCGTAGTCACTAAATACACTACTGAACGACCTGAATTCGACATTTCACCTGTCTTTTCCTCGTCAGTTCGTCATCGCTTGGAGCTTTGCGTCCGTCTGTCGCACAACCAAAGGGAGACCCAGTGTGCACAGCAGCCCTACAGAAACTGCATTTCCCTCCCCCTCAGGCATACCCAAAGCACCTTAGGGTCCAATTCTGTAGTGCTGTCTCCCATTAACCATCAGTAGATTCCTCTGACACCCCCAGGAACTCTCCCATCTCCCCCGAGGCCGTATATTCCGATGAGCCAGTATAAAAACTTACGTCATCATTTAATGGTCTTTAATGCTACCATGCATAAATCGTGCATAAACAATGCATATACCTACATTAACTAAAGCCTGCTTCAGGTATTCCTGAGAGAATCCAGAGAATCCCCAGTATGGGGCTGGCCAATGTCAAATACTGTAACAGGAAACTTCATCCGCAAAGTGGCTTTGACGTTCCGCTAATGTGCCGCTCGTATCCCGATTCGGTGGCTGATCTGCACTATCTGCACTGCTAGACTCGACTGACTCCGGCTTATTACTTGATTTGCATCAATTGCTTCCTATTATGATTCGACCGGAAACAGCAAATTTCTGCCAAATCTGTTCAATTTCAGTTATCATGTGGCTTTGGTTTGACAGCCTCGGTGGCTACGCGTTTTGACAGGTCTCTTATTCTTCAGATGACCGTCAAGTACAATGCTTTAATATATCGTTTACTTGGTTCACAGCATCTGCTGTTCGTTTATCTCCCTCTCTCCCTCCTTATTGTTTCCCAGATACCCCCAGGTGTTCTCTTGGCGTCGGATCTTCGTGTTTTTCCCTCTCAGCCTCTTCAAATAAACTTCCCAGCCGCGCGTTCCCTCATTCCCGCTAAAGCCTCGCTAATGCATATTTTTCCTGCATGCTTGCCGCATTGGGACAAAACCTCAGCCACATTCAAACTCTATTTCCCACGCTATCCCGACGGATCCCCCGAGGCGGAATCTCTGTTGATGATTCCCTGGCCCACCAGCCTCCCAGTAGGAAAATAAATCAGCAGAATCGTCTCAGAAATGCTTGTTTCTTCCTGGTTTGTCGTGGAAGTCTGGTGGAGGTTTTTCTGAGACGTTTCAAAGGATCTTTAGAACAGTTTAATTACAACCAGCTTGTTGTGGACGATTCTTCGCGTCCAAAACAGCCATTCACTCTTTATATAATAATGCACTTCCAGATCGGCTTTCTCCTCTCTCTGCTGGCCGGCGCGCTTGCCGTTGTCACTGTGGCGCCGCGTGCCGTTGTCACTGTGGATGTTACCGTCGGTAATACGGTAACTGTATGGCAAACGGTAACAGTATGGGTTACTTATACGCAATGGCACACAATTCAAAGCACTATAGTCATTCCTTATTCGCGTACTTCTTCTACTCCGGCCACAACAACGAGGAATCCTGTTTCTACTACTACCAGGGCTTCTTCTACTACTGCTAGAGCTTCTTCTACTACTTCTTCAACCACCTCAGCACAGCCCACTGCTACCGACGTAGGAACTATCAAACTGCGCCCAGAATACATTGTATATTCGCCTTACCACGACGATTTCAGCTGCAAGAACTACAATGACGTTTTGGCAGACCTGCAGCTGATCAAATCTCGCGGAATATATAAAATTCGTATGTACGGCACAGACTGCAACTCAATAAACACTGTAGAACCCGCGGCTGAGAAGCTGGGGATGCAAATCATGCAAGGGTTTTGGATTTCGCCTGACGGAGTTGATTCTATCGATGACGGAGTGCAGGAACTCATTAGCTGGGTTAAAACAAAATCTACCAAGAAATGGGATCTTTTCCCGCTAATCCTGGTAGGAAATGAAGCAGTGTATGCTGAATACGCTACATCTGACGAGCTGGTTGCTAAGATAAAAGAAGTGAAATCATTGCTCAGAGCTGCCGGGTATAATGGACCAGTTAGTACTGCTGAACCTCCGAATATCTATCAAGAATACCCCGAACTGTGCTTGAAATCTGGTATGGATATTGTCGGGTTGAATTCACACCCGTATTTCAATCCTTATGGCAGCGCTGACGAAGCTGGGGAGTTCACTTGGACGCAAATCGCTGCGGCCCAGGAAGCTTGCCCTAATTTGGATATTATAATTGTAGAAACAGGTTACCCCTCGCGTGGGATCAAGAATGGTGGGCAGGAGCCGTCGCCTGAGAATCAGAAGATTGCTATTCAGTCGATGCTTGAAGTTTATGGTACGAATTTAGTAATTCTCACTACTTATGATGACTATTGGAAGAATCCAGGTCCATATGGGATTGAACAGGCCTTTGGAGCCATTCAACTGTGGGATAAAGTGTAGTTTAGCTATTTTCAATGTATGGGATATAATAGGGATTTATTTAAGAGGTAGGAATAGTAGGAAATAATAAGCCTGAGGGATCCGACGGGTCCGAGGGGTCGATCGTAAGGGTCCGAAGACCTCCGATGATCTCTCGGGATCCGAGAGCAAGTTTTTTGTTTACGTAATCCCGAATGCGTCTATCTGCTTGCAATGAAAGCGTTTTGACCTCGAGTTGATTCTTGGGTGATCCAGCGCAATTAACAGTGTCAAACGCAGCTCGGTACGACTTAGAATGGTGTAAATTTTGATTAGAAATAAAGCACTTTTGCGTTCTCCGGGGAAGTCTTCGTCCTAGCAATACCTGCCACCTGTCAGTGCTTTATGGCCACCATTGACTTCATGACCTCTTTAAAGCCAACGTATCTGCTCTCGGGACACTTCATTATCTGATATTTTAGGATTATAACGATCCTACAATTCACCCTCTTCCGAATAGCATGCCTTCCCTGCCCGATATCTCGGCTATTTCTCATTCAATTTCATTTCACACATCCGAGACGTTCCAGGCCTTTCCTGCATCTCCCTGCATCTTCCTGCATCTTCCTGCACGAGGTCATTCCGAAACTTTCGGTACATCCGAAACGGGAAAGTAACGGATGACAATTTCCAAGCCGTTCCGAAGCCGTTCGTTCTCTTATAAAAGCCCATCATCATCGATTTCACCCTTTATTTCTCACTCTTTCTTCCTTTTATTCTCTCTTTCCCATCTCTTTACATTTATCAGATCAACCTAAACAACATATCAGAGCTTACAACAGTTGATAAGCTCTCCGGCGGATTCAATTAAAAGAGAGTCTGCCCAGTTCCTAGCAAGAAGCTAGTAGCCAGTACAGGCGTTGTATGCCGAATAGCGAGTTTCTCAAGAATAAGAAGAAAACTCGGGATAAAAATGACTCAATTGACTCTGACACTCAGCCTGTTCCTCGGCACAACCGTGGGATTATTTACCGGGAGGTAATTACTGGTGAAACTCCGTTTATCTCAGTTTATCAATTGGATTTATCTTTAGATGGAAAAACGCTGTATGAAGGATTGGATTTCAGCCTTACACTCGGCGAAAAAGTCACTATCGCCGGGGAAAATGGAGCTGGGAAGAGTACGTTCCTGAAAGTGCTGGCTGGTGTCGGTAATTACCACTATTCTGGGACAGTTGAAGTAGAAGGCAGAATTGCTTTCCTTCCTCAGCATTTTGAAGATGTGGATGGAGACGAATTGGCTATCAATGTGCTACTGCGCTCTCTGTATGATGAGCAGGTTGACGAGCTGTTAGATCTGGAAATGGAGCCTTTCAGCCCGGAATGGAGATACCAGCTGAATTCCTTGGATGGTCATGAGATATTCCGTGAATTGAAACTCCTGGGCCTGTCTGAAGACGTTCTACGACGTCCCTTTGCACAGCTCAGCGGTGGAGAAAAGACAAAGACGCTGTTGTGTGCATTGTGTGTTTTACAACCGGATTTCCTGCTTCTAGATGAGCCGACAAACCATCTGGACACAGCAGGAATCGCATGGTTAGAGAATATGCTGCAGCATTTCGACGGAGGGATTGTAATGGTAACGCACGACAGAAGTCTGATCAACGCTGTGGCGACTAGAGTGTCGGAGCTGTCGCCACACACCCGTAGATTTGTACATTTCCGTGGGGGTTATGCGGCGTATTTAGAGGAGGAAGCGAAACTACGAGAACGGCAAGCTGAGGAACGGCAGAGACAGGAAAAACAGCTTCGGCAGATCCGGCAGCGTACTGCCGAGACTAAAAGCCGTGTGCGCGGGCGTATTGTGAGATCTGGAGTAGATAGAGAGAAACATCAGTATAATGTGAAGGAGCAGGCAGCCCAAAAAGCCAGTTCTCACCTTGTAAATCAGCTAGCGGACAAGGCAAGTCAATTAGAAGAGGAATTAGTAGAAGTTGTGCCTCCCCGTCCGAAAGTTGTGTTTTCCTTAGCGGATGTGGCGACGGGTACTGTAGAATTACTGAATCTGACAGTTACTGACGTTAGTAAATCGTATCGCAGTGAACTTTTCCGCAATGTCAGCTTTACGCTGGCTGCGGGGGAGAGACTTGTTATCCGGGGGCCTAACGGGTGTGGAAAAAGTACTCTGCTGAAGATATTGGCTGGCGCAATTGAGCCAGACAGTGGTAGCGTAGAAATGAGCAGGTATGCTCGATTGGGATATCTGGATCAGGAGCAGGAAGGATTGCCGTTAGAGAAATCTCCTGTAGAGTTTCTGTGTGAGGATGCTAGTGTGAAAGCTACTAAGCAGACTGCTATCAAGCATTTGAGGATGTTTGGGGTTAATTCCTGGCATGATTTCAGTTCTCCGATGAAGGATTTGAGCGTAGGCTGTCGTAGGAAAGTTCAGCTGTGTCATATTGTGATGCGGAAGTGTTCTGTTATTTTATTAGACGAGCCGACTAATCATATTGATTTCTTTAGCCTTGAAGCTATTGAAGACGGGCTGCTGAACTTCCCAGGGATTGTAGTCGCTGCTACTCATGACAGGTATTTCACTGAAAAAGTGGCTACCCGGGTATTGGATTTGACTAAGGATTGTAAAGAGGAATCTACGGAAGAAGGGGGGTGAAATATGAATATATTGAATGCTAGAAAGGATGTTTAGTAGAGGTATAGCTATAGATAGGTATATGAGTTGTTTAGGCATCTATACTTCATCTGATGCTCTTTATATTCCTCTGGACATTCCTGGCTTTGACTTGCTACTTATTATTTAGCTATTTAGTTATCATTGCAACTTTTTCAATTGAATATCTGAGGGTTCTTCATACGTCTACTAGTTATACAGCCACGAGGCGGGCAAAAGAAAGTCCTGAGATTGTCATTTCTACATTAAAAAGTTAACCGAAACGATTTAATCCGATATACTCCGATCTAATCTATGAAATACGTACCGACGAATCATGTCGAGGCCCATTGAGTTTTCTCTATTAACAGACGTTTCATGCACTCATCTGTAAGGTTAGTTTCAGTCCGAAAATAGAACTGGGATTTATTGCAGTATGGATTATTTAACAGCTAGGATAGTGTAAGCATTTACGGGTATTTCGCTGGAAAAAGTGAGTAAATCGGCTATTTATAGCTGAATAGTATTTTGAATTTTATTCTGGTATAGTTTGATTCCTAGTTTGATGTATTCCGTGAAGAAATTTAACGGTAAGTTAGATGTTTGTCTGAATGCTTTATGTATGGGTTTCTAGCAGTATGATTGAACGGGGAAATTAACGGGTTTCAGCTGATTTTTCATATGATTATTGATCATATTGATTACTATACAAGGTTTTCTTAGATTTATATACCTTTGATAAGCGGTTTAGCGATTGAAATAAGGATAAGTCGAGATTATGCTTTCAGAGAATTCAGTAGGTTCAGCCGAATAGCTTTCCTCAAGACATCTGTTACTCATATTTTATGAAAGGAGAGATGATGATGGAGAACCAGCAGTAACACCAGTTGAGAGTAAGGTGTAATAACAAACGAGTATTAAATAACAGAAAAAATATCTTTTAATTCTGCTTCTATACTTTTAATAATGCAAATGAACGAGTCGATTAGTTCGATATGCAAGTTTATGCAGGTACGGACACGTTACGAGGAAACCGGAAACGATCTAACGTCATTCAGTGTTCATGCAGCGATATGCGGGTCCACACTTTAATCTCAGTCTGGTGATGTGCACCGAGTACGCCTATTCAATAACATCATCAGGTGTGCTGCGGAAATGGGTGTAAATAAATGCAAAACCTAGTAAAAATTCACAATATAGCCCACTGAGCTGAGGCAAACCCCGAAAACTCAACATCATAGCCCAGTAATAAGCCTGAGAGAACCCCATACCTCGTATACCCTACACAATCGTCACACTGCCCTGTAAATCCCTTAAACCACGCACTGCAACTCCTTCTTGAAATACTCTGATACGGCAGACTTAAAGTAACTACTAATTTCAGTAAAAACACCAAGAAAATGACCCCATTAATCACATTGCACTTCTATTTCCACTTCTTTTTCACCTCTTTTATTCTCCACCCACGACGCTCAACTCTATTCTCCTCAAACTCTATGTCCCAATCAGGAACACGCCCGCCGTATTGAGACACTCTCGAGGTTCCCGAAATGAAACCCCATTGTTCATCTTCTCCTTCGACCTCCGGTTACTCCGTTGTATCACCTTTTATCTATCATTTTTCATATGATTAGTGGCGAATTCCGTATACCAGGGTACCAGAAGAGATTATTTTCTGGTTTCTTTCTGCTGAATTGACCTGCAGGTATTGAAATTTTGATACCTTCTATCGCATATCCCATCTTTTAATTCGCGTCCTCCTATCCATTCAATATGAGAGGACTTTTCACGGCCGCTACGGCGTTATTGGCTGGTTTACAGTCTGTCTCGGGATCTCTGAAAGTTGCTAAAGATGGCAGTAAAGTCCTCAGTCTGGAGATGGAAACGTTCGTCCGCACCACTGATCGGAAGGGTGCTGTTGATACTTTCACTATTCGGAAAAGAGATGACAGCTATGTTAATGTTCCTTTGGTTAACGATGACAGAGTTATGTACGTGGCTAATCTGACAATTGGCAGTGAGAAACAGAAATTCCGTGTGGATATCGATACTGGTTCATCTGATTTATGGGTTTTCTCCTCAGAGAATCGCTACTGTTCTTTGAAGAGTTTCCGCAAGTACTGTCAAGAAGGAGGAATGTTTGACGAATCTTCCTCGACTACTTTCCACCGCAACTCTTCTGCGCCTACGTTTGAAATCAGCTATGGTGACTATACTTATGCTGCTGGGTACTGGGGCACTGATACTGTTGGAATTGGTGAGATTGAATTAGAAAATCTGTCATTTGCTGTAGCTACTGAGGCGAATTCCACTATTGGAGTCTTGGGAATCGGTTTACCCTTGCTGGAAATGACTTATACGGGTGCTCGCACAGGGTACATTTACGCTAATATGCCGATGGCGATGGCTGAGCAAGGATTTATCAATTCTAATGCATATTCGGTGTATTTGGATGATTTGAGTGCAATGACAGGTTCTGTGTTGTTTGGAGCCGTTGATCACGCCAAATACGAAGGACAATTGACTAGTGTAGCTGTTATTAACCCGTATTATAACTTTGTAGATTCCCCCAGGCGACTGCAGATCACCTTGTCAGGAATGGATGTGAATTCAGCAGACGGTACAGTGAATGTGTTGTCTTCGCGTCTCCCTGTATTGCTGGACACTGGAGCGACTTACAGTTATCTTCCAGAGGATTTAGTAGATAATATTGCTCAGGAATTGGATGCTGAATATGATTCCACCCTTGAAGGGTATGTGTTTGCCTGTGCGAACATGAATGACACGGAATTTGTTTTCCAATTCACCGGATTGGATATCACAGTAAATGTAAGCACAATGGCTTCTGCACTTACGATTGGTGGGCAACCAGCGACTCTGCTCTCAGGTGATATTGCTTGTCAACTGAATATCGCCCCTGTAGGAGCTTCAGATTTGTTTATCCTGGGTGATAACTTCTTGCGTAATGTGTACACCGTTTATGATTTGGCTAATTACCAGATTGCTATGGCACCGGCCAAGCATAATGTAGACGAAGAGGATATTGAGACTATTGCTGCTGGCACTGATGGTATTCCTTCTGCAACTCGTGCTGCTAGTTACTCGGAAACCTACACTGGGGAGTACAGCGATATTAATACTGTGTCTGCTTTGGGATTGGTTACGAGAATTGGCACATCCACTTCAGCTGAGGAGACCGAATTGACTACGGGATCAGCGAGTACGAAAAGTTCTGCCACTAGTAAGGGAGCTCAAACTACTACAGCTTCGGATGATGATGATGGCGAAGCTGAGAAGAACTCTGGTGCTATTCTGGGAAGCAGCGGGTTCCTGGTTGCCTTGTTCTCCTTGACTGCTATGGTTTTTGGATTATAGATGGAACGAAACTGGTACCAAGGGAAAGTAATTTTAGTAGATGGGTAAGAGAAAGACTAAGATTAGTTCTAGGAGTAGTTAGAAGCAGATAGTATAAGTGATAAATCAATGTTTGAGGCTGATTTATTTGAGCAATTGAAGTATTACATAAGTAGGCTGGAATTTGTAAGGGAAAACCCAGGTTGAAGTAAGAATGGAGCCAGGTGATAGTTTGGGAATCTACTGCTTTAGTAGCCTTCTGATTAATGTGAACTGTTTGAGTGCTTACGTTCTACGATCTACAGTAGTTACAGGGCTTGTAATATACATTAATAAGTAATAATCGGCCATATTTAATTTAGAATCTAATGGAAAGCACGATAAAACATAAGGAAATCAAACTTTTGCTAAAGATAATTCTCCAATATGACGGAACTGGAGGTCTCCTACGTCTGGCTCAATGGAGACGCGTTCAGAGACAAGGAGCTCCAACAATTCACATGGTTTTGTCTACCGATCAAATATAATAGTATTTTTATTATGTTTTTCTTGATTTTTTACAGTATATTATCCTCATTAATGCGAATATATCGGCTATTCGAAGCGTTATTACGCGTATTACGCGTATCACTCCTTGGTTTCCATCCGCGGTGAGATGTGATGTATGGTGCCGGGCTGCTCAAGCAATAAAGATGCTGTGAGTAGCCGTTCAGCTTGGGATTAAATAAGAATCAGTTATATATAATATATTCCTTGACGTTAGGATATTATTTCAATAAATATATTATTATGGTAACCACTGCTTAGCCGAAGTACGTTGCCCAGTTGTATGCAGGTCGCAGGAGCTGAGACTTGGCTTGAATTATCAAGTGCATATGTTGATTGATTTGACTGAAAAGCCTAGGAGTAGTGCACCAGGTAGTCTACATAATTTGAGGTAAAATATACAAAATTATTGTGAATATATAATATTTATTAATAGAAAAGTTATATAGTAATATATACAGCAGATGAACTGGCAGTTATCAATTTGGTGTCGCTGGAGGCCTATAGAAAGAGAAACACATAGAAACGTAGAAAGAATAGCTTAATAAATATATAAAGGCCCATAATTTCTTTGATAGAGTAGATATGAGATGGGAATCAAGTAAAAAGGCGGAATTAATGGGTTTCAAAGAGCTGGAAATGGGGAACTTGTGCCCTTCAAACACTCAAACCGTAGATACAAGTGAACAACCAGGTCTATAGCGAATCATATCTCAACGGAATGCTACATGAACGTGATAAAACTTTGTATATGTATTTTAAAAGTTATATACAATAAAATAGTACATATTGTTGATGGGTTTATGTAGAATTGATAACCTCATTGACGCGTACGCCCGGGTATTAAGTTACGCGTCGCGTCAGATCAAGGCAAGGGAGTATTGAAGTTCGGAGCGTGTAAACTGTTAACTAAGGAAAGAATTGCACCTAGAAGAAATCTCACTGATAATATAATCCAGAATTCGGGCATTTAATACAGAAAACTCAGCGAAACCATCTACATCCTCGCCAAAGCACTCTGGATTATACTTATTTATTCTGATTCTGCAATGAGGATTGTTATGCACGATTATGCAACATATTAAAGGTATCTGTAAGAATAGTGCACCTTGTTCCCAATCAGGATTAATGAGTAGAAGAATAATATTGTGCATGAATTATGCAGAACAGTGCAACCCTGTATTTGAATATTACGTAATCTATATTTTAAGAATTGATTATAAAAAGAACAAGTTTATGAACATCTTGCAGTTTCATTTTAGGCTGAGATTGTTGAGGTAATCATAAATACAGGTCCGTTTATTATTATTTCCGTTATATTTTGCTTATTATTGTTTCCGTTATATTTTGCTCTGCATCTATATGTAGTTATCTGCAAGAAAGCAGCAACTAGCATAATAGTGCATGATTGTTT